>PJEM01007583.1:0-14737 GCA_004023845.1 Helogale parvula | reverse complement strand
GCCGCCGCCGCCGCCGCCGCCGCTGCTACTGCTGCCGCAGCCGCCGCCGCCTCTGCCTCAGCTCCATGCGCCAGGCCCGCCAGGTGGACGCGCCTGTGTCCCTCAGGCGCCGCCGCCGCCGCCGCCGCCGCGGTGCTAGATGGAGTCAGAGCCGTAGGGCTCTGGCCCTGAAACTCAGCGCCTCAGAGACTATGGGCTGCTCCCAGGGTCCGTGCTTCGGGTGCAACACCGCTTGCTCCGGCCGGGACTATCTCAGCAGCGGGCTGCACGCGCGGCGCTGGAGCCCTCTCAGTGCGGTGGCTGCGGCAGTCCGCGGGAGGGAGAGAGGAGGGCGGCTGCTACTGTCGCTGTAGTCGTTAAAGCTATTGCTAAATGCTGCTATTGCTGCTATCGCTACTGCTACTGGTGTGGCGGTGGCGGCTGCTGATGCTGATGCTACTGGTTTTCCTTCCCGGGTTCTCCCCCTGCCTCGTCCCCCCCTCCCCCCTTTCTCCTCCTCCTCCTCCTTCCCCTCCCTCCGCTGCTTTTCTCAGAGCCTCGGCGGGCGCTGCCTGGTCTCCTCTTCTCCCTGAGATGCCTCTGCCCATTCAGAAAGGTGCCCAGAGTGTGACTGCCTAGGCTGCCACCATCGCTATTGCCCCTGCTATTGTTTCCTCCAACACGGTTGTTCTTGCTGGCTGCGTTCTATCCTCTATCTCGCTTCCCCACCACAGCTCTCCCTTTCCATCGTGCTCTCTCTACCTTGTCTACAGTCCCTTCCCCATGTACCCCCTCCCACTCTGTCCATCTGTCCCTCCCTCCCCTCAGGCGCCCGGGAGCGCGCACTGCGCGGCCACCTGTCATAAAGGGCGCGCACCTCCCTTCCCCACCCCACCCCGCCCCCCACTAGCATTCTTGCAGCTAGCCCAGTGCACCGCGCCAGTGGCGCGTTCTTCCCTAGGCAGACCCGCAGCTGGACACCACTCTCCCACATCTTTTAGAGCAGTTATGTGTACAGAGAGTGGCGCTCTGAAGTTTGGGGAAGAATAGTCCAATGGCTTCCTCCATTCTAACCATTCAAGCTCTACCTACTCTTAACTTCAAAGCCTAGGCCCCCCCTGGGGGGGGGTCATGAAGGATTAGATGAAGGGCCATTTCTTAGATAATTGGAGAATGGAGTTTTCTGGAATACAGAAAGAGAGAAGGGAACATGAATACGCCCCGGGAAGGAAAAGGAATCTACCTGACTGCGGTCACTGAGAAATCCCTTAGGTGATCATTACCCTTGAGAATTCCTGGGAACCCATCAGGAAATAGCAAAGGATTGTAGAGCAACTTAGAAAGGACTATTTAGCACCCTGGAACCCTGGGTGTAAGGTTGGGGCCTGAACCTCTGAACGACCACCACTAGGGTCGGGGCAAGAGAGAAATGTTGGTGCTAGAACAGAAGGGGTAAAACTAAGCTATTTTGTGTGCACCTACTTCAGCAGCCTATTGCTAAAACACAGTTTCTCCAGTCAGTCAGGGCCCAATTTCAGGTTTCTCTGCTGCCACAGCTGCAGCATCATTTTGCTGCCACCCCTCAGGCTTTGAGACTGGCTGTGGGCAACTTCTCACTGTCACCCTCAGCAGGGCTTTTATGGCCTGTCACACAACCCCTCCCCAGAAACAGCACAGGTTGGGGGAGAGGGGAGAGATTTCTCTTTCCCTAACAAAGTACAAGAGATAAATGTTTTAGATATAAGTACAAGAGATAAATGTTTTAGATATCCCACTGTCAACAAAATATACGTTTCTTTATCAAGTTTCATGCACTCCCCATGGGTCTTTCATTGTTGAGTGATAAAGTGTCTGTTGGGCATAGGAGGCCCTTTTACAATTTGTCATCTCCATGCCTGGTTTCTGCAATTCCACCTCCTTGGAACGTTTTTATCCTCCCCCCACCTCTCATTTCATATCTATGAAACTCATCTATAAAAATAGCTCATCCTTAAATAATTGACACTTACTGAGTCCTTACTATGTGCCAGATCCTGTGCAAATTAATTTACTTAATCCTTACAATTTTATTAGTCACATTTTACAATCGGCAAAATTGAGTCACAAAAAAGTTAGATACACACATCTTGAGAAAAGAAACAAAACTTCTTTATCTTCCATTGTCTTTATCAAGCACTATGCAAATACATTTGCATCTTTCAGGCACTGGGGTAAATGTGACACAAACAGACACTTTACCGCTCAACAATGAAAGACCCATGGAGAGTGCATGAAACTTTATAAAGAAACCAAAACCAAAACGTATTTGGCTTCTGCCCTCAAAAACAAACAAATAATATTAAACATGTGAAATGTTACACCATGTATTAGATGGATCTCAAATGCCACAATGAATTGCTCTTTTCTCATTCTTGGAAAGCATTATTTTCACCTGTATTAATCACATACACAATTCTTAAAGTTAGTCAGTCACTTAGGGGCGCCTGTTTCAGATCCTCGTCCCCCCCATCCCTCCCCTGGTCTCTCTCCTCTCTTTCAAAAATAAATAAACATTAAAAAATTTTAAGTTAGTTGCTTATTAGTTACCAGTTATAACTTATGTCAATGCTCTCCACCCAAAGACTACCAGGAACAGACCCATAGTTGAAAAAAACCTATCTTGGTTTATTACTTGTTACAGTGAGGGAGAATGTACATCAGAGATGTTAGGGGATGGACTGTGTCCTTTCTCAAATTCATATGTTGAAGCGCCAATAAGTAACCCCCAATACCTCAGAATGTGATTGTATATGGAGGTAGGACTTTTAAAGAGGTAATTAAGTTAAAATGAGGCAATTACGATGGGCCCAAATTCAATCTGACTTGTGTTTTTTTATAAGAGGAGAAACTGTGCACACACAAAGAGACTTTAGGAGCATATGTAAACAGAGAAAGGACCATGTGAGGACACTGCGAAAAGGCAGCCATCTGCAAGCCAAAGAGAGAAGTTGGAGGAGAAACCAAATGTGCCAGTAACTTTATATTGGACTTCTAGCCTCCAAAACTGTGAGAAAATAAATAAATAAATCTCTGTTGTTGAAGCCACTCAGCCTGTGGTATTTTGTTATGGTGGCACTAGCAGACAATAAGGAATCATGGGGTGTCACAGTAAAAGGGTGGTAGAAAGAATTTGTAGACTTTGGGCTTTGGTTCAGTAATTTAGGGGAGAGTGATAGAAAGTAGGGGTTCATTCTGTATTAAATGTCATCAGCAAGCAAGGGCAACTCTGATTAGGCATCTTTTTTCAAATTTTTATTTAAATTATAGTTATAGTAAGTTAACATATAATGTAATATTGGAGTAGAATTGAGTGATTCATCACTTACATATAACACCCAGTGCTCATCATAATAAGAGCCCTCCTTAATGCCCATCATTCACTTAACCCACCCTCCAAAGTACCTCCCCTCCAGAAACCCTCAGTTTGTTCTCTATAGTTAAGTCTCTTTTACTTTGCTGCCTACTCTTATTTTCTTCCCATATGTTCGTATGTTTTGGTTCTTAAATTTGACATTTGAATGAAATCATATGGTATTTGTCTTTCTCTGAATGACTTATTTTGCTTAGCATAATACACTAGTTCCAACCACATCATTGCAAATGGCCAGATTTCGATCTTTTTGATGACTGAGTAATATTCCATTGTCTCTATAACACATCTTCTTTATCCAATCATCTGTCGATGGACATGGAATCTTTCTATAGTTTAGCTATTGTTCATGATACTTATATAAGCATCGAGGTGCTTGTACCTTTTCAATTCTGTATTTTTGTATCCTTTGGGTAAATACCAAGTAGTGCATCTGCCAGATCAAAGGGTAGTTCTGTTTTTAACCTTTTGAGGAAACTACATAATGTCTTCCAGAGTGGCTGCACCAGTTTGCATTCCCACCAACAGTGTAAGAGGGCTCCCCTTTATCCACATCCTTGCCAGCATCTGTTGTTTCCTGTGTTGTTACTTTTGGCCATTATGACAGGTGTGAGGTAGTATCTCACTGTGGTTTTAATTTGTATTTCCCTCATGATAGGTGATGTTGAGCAACTTTTCATGTAGCTGTTAGCCATCTGGATGGTTTGGGGGAAAATGTCTATTCATGTCTTCTGCCCATTTTGTAACTGGATTATTTGTTTTCTGGGTGTGTGGTTTTATAATGTCTTTGTAGATTTGTATCGATTCTTTATCATATATGTCATTTGCAAATATCTTCTCCCATTCCATAGGCTGCCTTTTAGTTTTGTTGATTGTTTCCTCTGCTGTGCAGAAGCATTTTATCTTGATGAGGTCCCAATAGTTCATTTTTGCTTTTGTTTCCCTTGCTGCCAGAGACATGTCTAGTAAGAAGTTGCTACAGCTGAAGTTGAAGAAGCTGCTGTTCTACTCTAGGATTTTGATGATTTCCTCAATCACATTTAGGTCTTTTATCCATTTTGAATTTATTTTTGTGTATGATGTAATAAAATGGTCCAGTTTCCTCAGCACCATTTGCTAAAGCGACTGTCTTTTTCCACTGGATATTCTTTCCTGCTTTGTTGAAGATTAGTTAAATGGTTATGGGTTCTTTTCTGGGTTTTTTATTGTGTTCCATTGATTTATGTGTCTGTTTTGTGTCAGTACCAAATTGTCTTGCTACAACAGCTTTATAATATGGCTTGAAGTTCAAAATAGTGATGCCTCCAGCTTTGCTTTTATTTTTCAAGATTGTTTGGCTCTTTGGGGTCTATTGTGGTTCCATACAAATTTTAGGATTGTTTGTTCTGGCTCTGCGAAAAAATGCTGGTGGTAATTTGATAGGGATTGCATTGAATGTGTGGATTACTTTAGGTAGTATAGACATTTTGACAATATTTTTTGTTCCAGTTCATGACCATGAAATGTCTTTCCATTTATTTGTGTTCTCTTAAATTTCTTTCATAAGTGTTCCATAGTTTTCAGAGTACATATCTTTTACTTCTTTGACAAGGGTTATTCCTAGGTATCTTATTGATTTTGGTGCAGTTGTAAATGGGATTGATTCCTTGATTTCTGTTTATGATTGAGCATCTTAATAAATCTTACCTATAAGGAGAGTGTACCCAAGTAGGGATAAAGTTTCTGTGCATGGTATTGTGAACTTGTTTTTGTTCGTGCTTAGATTGCATTATGAGGTGTCCTTGTTTTGTCTGTCTTCATCATGTTCTCAGAGTAAACTTGTCTGATGCTGGTATTTTGTGAGATTGTTTATGTGCCACAGGGGAACGACATGGCCTACCTGTGAGTGCCAAGCTAGCTTTCATGTATCAAGGGCTGCGTTTTTTTTCCCCCACATGTGACTACATAGCACCGTTTATTAGTTATAACTAACTTGGCTTTAGACAACTTACATTACTTCTCTGTGTTTCAGTTTTCTCATCTATAGTTGAGGAAATGGAATTAAACATAGGGTTGTTGTGGGAACTAGATGAAGGAAAATATATGATATCCTTTGAACAACACTTGGTACATAGGCAACATTCATTGTATGTGAGCTATTATCTGTTTTTGTTTTCTCCAACAGGCTATTGAGCACAAATTACATATTATTATGGTTATGTATTGGTACTTTCTCCATGCTAGACTGTGAATTCCTTGAGGGGAAGAATATTGTCTACTGACATAGTAATAATAGATAACTTTTATTGAGTGCTTTCAATGGCCAAAGCACTGTTGTTAGTTGTAGTTACTTCAGGAAAACTTTTCAGGCCATATCTTTACCTGTAGTCTAGCCTGGGTGTCTTCTTCTGTGCTCCTATTGCACCTGGGTTTACCTTAATTACTATACACAACGTATGATACTAACACTGTCTACTTATATATAT
Source organism: Helogale parvula (assembly GCA_004023845.1). Taxonomy (NCBI): domain Eukaryota; kingdom Metazoa; phylum Chordata; class Mammalia; order Carnivora; family Herpestidae; genus Helogale; species Helogale parvula. Next base: position 8,884 of record PJEM01007583.1, on the reverse strand, counting down.
TCTTCTTCCGCCCCCCCCCCCACTTTCTAGACTACTGACTTAAACAGAGGAGAGTAGGTACTTTTTAATTTAAAAATAAAATTTATTTGTATTTAGCGTATACATTGTGATGTTTTGATATATGTATACATTTTGAAATGGTTACCATAATCAATCTAATTAACATATCCATGACCTCACATAGTTATATTTTTATGTTAACACTTAAGATAAATTCTCTTAGCAAATTTCAAGTATAAAATATAGTACTGTTAACTATAGTTACCATACTGTATTTTAGATCTTCAAAACATATTCATCCTGCATAACTGAAACTTTATACCCTTTGACCAATAGCTCCCCTTTTCCCCCACCCCCAGCCCACAACAAACACCATTCTACTCTCTGTTTTTATAAATTCAACTTTTTCAGATTCCACACGTAAGTGAGATCATGCAGTATTCATCCTTCTATGTCTGGTTTATTTTGCTATAATGTTTTCCAGCTTTATCCATGTCACAAATGGCAATATTTCCTTATTTTTAAAGACTAGATAATATTTCTCTCTCTCTCTCTCTCTCTCTGTCTCTGTGTGTGTGTGTGTGTGTGTGTGTGTGTGTAATATTTTATTTATCCATTTTCCATCTACAGACACTTACATTGTTTCCACAACTTGGTTATCATTAATAATGCTGCAATGAACACAGAAGTGCAGATATCTCCTCAAGATATTGAGAGCAGAAACTTTTAAAAATTAATTTATTTCTTGTGCACTTGGTGACCTTTTCTCGTCGTTGGCCATGTGGGTCCTGGGGCCTGAGCCTGGGGTCAGGAGCCGAGATCCTTCAAAGCCTTATTAAAAATGTTTGGGTGTCCATGAGACTCTACTATACCCAAGTTTACAAAGAGATTTGGGTAAGAACGGGGCTGATGGGCCTCATTGTTTATAAGACCAGGGCTACTCATAAAAGAAGTAAAGCTTCAAAAGCTTCCAGTCCTGCCCCTGCTCATGGTCACCATTAACTAGCTTTACTGGGAGTGCGTGTGAGCTGCAGCTTCTGGCTGTGACCCCAGCAGCTCTGTTGGGTTGGGGCATGGAACAGCCCTGTCCACTGGTGGACACGGTGTTGCGTTTGTGGCATGAATAAACGGAAGTGTGTAGTGAAAAAATTTTTATTTCTTAATTTACATCCAAGTTAGCATATAGAGCAACAATGATTTCAGGAGTAAATTCCATAATGCCCCTTACCCATGGAGTCCATCCCCCCTGTCACAACCGCTCCAGCAACCCTGTATTTGTTCTCTATATTTAACAGTTTTCCATGTCCCCGCATTTTATATTATTTTTGCTTCACTTCCATTATGTTCATCTGTTCTGTATTTTAAATTCCTCATATGAGTGAAGTCATATGATGTTTGCCTTTCTCTGACTAATTTCACTTAGCACAGTACCCTCTAGTTACATCTATGTAGTTGAAAATGACAAGATTTTATTCTTTTTGAATGCTGAGTACTATATTGTCCATTGTGTATATATACCACATCTTTTTTAAAATTTTTTTAAATTTTTTCTTAATTTTTATTTTTTAATAGTTTATTTTCAAATTGGTTTCCTTATAACACCCAGTGCTTCTCCCCACAAGTGCTCCCCACTATGACCATCACCCCCTTCCCTCCCTCCCCCTCCCCCTTCAGTCCATGGTTCATCTTCAGTATTCAATAGTCTCTCATGATTTGTGTCCCTCACTCTCCCCAGCTCTCTTTCCCCCTTCCTTTCCCTATGGTCCACTGTTAGGTTTCTCCTGTTAGACCCATGTGTGCAAACTTATGGTATCTATCCTTCTCTGCCTGACTTATTTCGCTTAGCATGACACCCTCAAGGTCCATCCACTTTGCTACAAATGGCCAGATGTCATTCTTTCTCATTGCCATATAGTACTCCATTGTATATATATACCACATCTTCTTGATTCATTCATCAATTGATGGACATTTAGGCTCTTTTCATGATTTGGCTATTGTAGAAAAAGCTGCTATGAACATTGGGGTGCATGTACTCCTGTGCATCAGAACTTCTGTATCCTTTGGGTAAATCCCTAGCAGTGCTATTGCTGGGTCATAGGGGAGTTCTATTGATAGTTTTTTGAGGAGTCTCCACACTGTTTTCCAGAGCGGCTGCACCAGTTTACAATCCTGCCAACAGTATAGGAGGGTGCATGTTTCTCCACACCCTCACCAGCATCTATACTCTCTTGATTTCTTTATTTTAGCAACTCTGACCTGTGTGAGGTGGTATCTCAGTGTGGTTTTGATTTGTATTTCCCTTATGATGAGTGATGCTGAGCATCGTTTCACGTGCCTGTAGGCCATCTGGATGTCCTCTTTGGAGAAGTGTCTGTTCATGTCTTCTGCCCATTTCTTCACTGGATCTTTCATTTTTCGTGTATGGAGTTTAGTGAGCTCCTTGTATATTTTGGATACTAGCCCTTTATCTGATATGCCATTTGCCACTATCTTTTCCCATTCTGTTGGTTGCCTGTTAGTTGTTTTGGTTGTTTCCTTTGCTTTGTCGAAGCCTTTTATCTTGATGAGGTCCCAGTAGTTCAGTGAAGAAATCGAATCAGTTATCAAAAATCTCCCAACGAAAAAAAGCCCAGGGCCAGATGGATTCCCAGGGGAATTCTACCAGACATTTAAAGCAGAGTTAACGTCAGTCCTTCTCAAGCTATTCCAAAAAAATAGAAATGGAAGGAAGACTACCAGACTCATTCTACGAAGCACATATCACTCTGATTCCTAAGCCAGGCAGAGACCCAACAAAAAAAAGAGAACTACAGGCCAATATCCTTAATGAATACAGATGCAAAAATACTCAACAAGATACTAGCAAATCGAATTCAACAGCATATAAAAAGTATTATCCATCATAATCAAGTGGGATTTATTCCTAGATTACAAGGCTGGTTCAATATTCACAAATCCATCAATGTGATACATCACATCAACAAAACAAAAGAAAAAAAATCATATGATCCCGTCGATAGATGCAGAAAAGCATTTGACAAAATACACCATCTCTTTCTAATAAAAACCCTTAAGAAAGCTGGGATAGAAGGAACTTACTTAAACATCATAAAAGCCGTTATGAAAAGCCCACAGCCAATGTTATCCTCAATGGGGAAAATCTGAGAACTTTCCCCCTGAAATCAGGGACCCGACAGGGATGTCCACTCTCACCACTGTTGTTTAACATAGTGTTGGAAGTCCTAGCATCAGCTATCAGACAATAAAAGGAAATAAAAGGCATCAGAATTGGCAAAGAAGAAGTCAAACTTTCCTTTTTCGCAGATGACATGATACTCTACATGGAAAACCCGATCGACTCCACCAGAAGCCTTCTAGAACTGATCAATGAATTCAGTAAAGTTGCAGGGTACAAAGTCAATATACAGAAGTCAGTTGCATTCTTATACACCAAAAATGAAGCACCAGAAAAAGAAATCAAGAAACAGATCCCATTCACAATTGCACAAAAAAACATAAAATACCTAGGAATAAACCTAACCAAAGATGTAAAAGACCTGTATGCTGAAAACTGTAGAAGACTTATGAAGGAAATTGAAGAAGACACAAAGAAATGGAAAAATATTTCGTGCTCATGGATCGGAAGAATAAACATTGTTAAAATGTCATTATTGCCGAAACCAATTTACACATTCAATGCAATCCCCATCAATGTTGCACCAGCATTCTTCTCAAAGCTAGAACAAACTATCTTAAAATTCATATGGAACTACAAAAAAACCCCGAATAGCCAAAGTAATATTGAAGCAGAAAACCAAAACGGGAGGCATCACACTCCCAGACTTTAGCCTCTACTACAAAGCTGTCATCATCAAGACAGTATGGTACTGGCACAAAAACAGACACATGGACCAATGGAATAGAATAGAGAACCCAGAACTGGACCCACAAGTATATGGCCAATTAATCTTTGACAAAGCAGGAAAGAGTGTCCAATGGAAAAAAGACAGCCTTTTCAACAGGTGGTGTTGGGAGAGCTGGACAGCAACATGTAGAAAAATGAAATTAGACCACTTTCTGACACCATACACAAAAATAAACTCAAAATGGATAAAGGATCTGAATGTGAGACAGGAAACCAAAAAACCCTTGAGGAAAAAGCAGGAAATAGCCTCCTAGACCTCAATCGCAGCAATTTCTTCCTCGACACATCCCCAGAGGCACATCTTTTTTATCCATTCATCTGTCGATGGACACTTGGGCTCTTTCCATACGTTGGCTATTGTCGATAGTGCTGCTATAAACATAGGGGTACATGTGTCCCTTTGAAACAGCACTCCTGTATCCCTTGGATAAATACATAGTAGTGCAATTGCTGGGTTGTAGGGAAATTCTATTTTTAATTTTTTGAAGTACCTGTATACCGTTTTCCGGAGTGGCTGCACCAGTTTGCATTTCCACCAGCAGTGCAAAAAAGATCCTCTTTCCCCACATCCTTGCCAACATCTGTTGTTGCCTGAGTTATTAATGTTAGCCATTTTGACATGTGTGAGGTAGTATCTCATTGTGGTTTTGATTTGTATTTCCCTGATGCTGAGTGATGTTGAGCATTTTTTCATGTGTCGGTTGGCTATCTAGATGTCTTCTTTGGAGAAGTGTCTATTCATGTCTTTAGCCCATTGCCTCACTGGATTATTTGTTTTTTGGGTATTGAGTTTGATAAGTTCTTTATAGATTTTGGATACCCACCCTTTATCTGCCATGTCATTTGCAAGTATCTTCTCCGATTCCATTGGTTTCCTTTTAGTTTTGCTGATTATTTCCTTCGCTGTGCAGAAACTTTTTATTTTGTTGAGGTCCCAAAAGTTTATTTTTGCTTTTTTTCCCCTTGTCTCTGGAGACATGTTGAATAAGAAGTTGCTGCAGCCGAGGTCAAAGAGGTTTTTACCTGCCTTCTCCTCTAGGATTTTGATAACTTCTATCTTACCTTTAGGTCTTTCATCCATTTTGAGTTTATTTTTGTGTATGGTGTAAGAAAGTTATCCAGGTTCATTTTTCTGCATGTAGGTGTCCAGTTTTCCCAGCACCATTTACTGAAGAGATGTCTTTATTCCATTGGATATTTTTCCCTGCTTTGTCAACGATTAGTTGACCATACATTTGCGGGTCTATTTCTGAGTTCTCTAGTCTGTTCCCTTGATCTGATTGTTAGTTTTTGTGCCAGTACCATGCCATCTTGATGATTACAGCTTTGTAATACATCTTGAAGGCCGGGATTGTGATGCCTTCAACTTTGGTTTTCTTTTTCAAAATTGCTTTGGATATTCTGGGTCCCTTCTGGTTCCACACAAATTTTAGGATTGTTTGTTCTAGCTCTGTGAAGAATGCTGGTGTTATTTTGATACAGATTGCACTGAATATGTAGATTGCTTTGGGTAGTATTGACACTTTAACAATATTTGTTCTTCCTGTTGGAGAGCATGGAATATTTTTCCATTTTTATGCGTGTCGTCTTCAATTTCTTTCATAAACTTTCTATAGTTCTTGTGTATTGATTTTTCAGCTCTTTGGTTAGATCTATTCCTAGGTATTTTATGATTTTTGGTGCAATTGTAAATGGGATAGATTCCTTGATTTGTCTGTCTGTTGTTTCATTATTGGTGTGTAAGAATGCAACCGATTTCTGTGCATTGATTTATATCCTGCAACTTTGCTGAATAGATGGATCAGTTCTAGCAGTTTTTTGGTGGAATTGTTTGGACTTTCCATATAGACTAAGTATCATGTCATCTGTGAAGAGTGAAAGTTTAACTTTCTCCTGATTTGGATGCCTTTTATTCCTTTGTGTTGTCTGATTGCTGAGGCTAAGACTTCCAATACAGCAGTGAGAGTGGACATCCCTGTTGTATTCCTGACCTTAGGAGGAAAGCTTTCAGTCTTTCCCTACTGAGGATGATATTTTGGTGGGTCTTTCATATATGGCTTTTATACTTTTGAGGTATTATCTTTCTATCCTTATTTTCTTTAGGATTTTTATCAAGAAAAGATGTTGTATTTGATCAAATGTTTTCTCTGCATCTATTGAGTGGATCACGTGGTTCTTGTCCTTTTTTTTTTTTTATTGATGCAATGTATCACATTGATTGTTTTGTGGATATTGAGCCAACCCTGCATCCCTGGTATAAATACCACTTGGTCATGGTGAATAATTCTTTTAATTTATTGTTGGATCCAGTTGGCTAGTGTCTTGTTGAGGAGAGCAGGTTCTTTTATCTTTGGTGCCCATGTCTAAGGACAGTACCTACCACAACAGAGGCAGTCAACATAAAGGCAGTTATCAGACTTTCACTATATTTTTTGTGTTGTCTAGGGTGAAACTCAAGTCAAGATAGCTGTCTTGGCCAACATCATCCCTTTCCCTGGGATTTTATTGACTAAAACAGTAACAAAAGATCTTTTCTCTTGTTATCCTCCCTATAAGGGAGATCAAGATAATCACATTGAGGCCTCAGTGCAAGAAGGTGCCATTTGGGAACAATTGGTCCCTGCTATTTAACATTCCATTGTGCCATGTCCATTGGGACAAATTAAGGTAATGAAAGCATATGAGACTAGGACCTTGAATCTTGGGTCTTGACCCTAATTTTGCCATTGATAAACTTGTGATATTCAGTAAACCACTGAAACTTTCTGACCTTCAGCTTTTCTGTAGAGGAAATTGAGAGAATAATCTCCTTATTCACAGGCTAATAAAGCTTGATAACAAAGATTAAAGAATATTTGCTGGAGTTTATTTTTGGAGAAAATATTTTACTCCTCCATTACTACCATGTTACATGTCTGGATAATTCTTAGCCTCTGGAACTGGTATTCAAAATGGCCACAGCCTTTCAGATACCAAACAAATGTCAAGGGCATTGTGGTTTTCAGTCTGCCATACTTTCTAACAGTCTCACAATTCAGCCTATTCTCAGTGAAGGGAGCTATAGTGTCTGGAAATTTGGAGGGCATAAGAGGTAGTGCCATCCTGGACCTGGACCCAGGAAGTTTCTTTTTATAATGCTAAGGACAGACACAGCATGTTTTTCAGCTCAAATTTATGTTCTACTTATTTCAAAGGGGTGAAACAAAGTTAAAGATAAGATAACATTATCACAGTATCATGATTGTATACAAAGAAAGAAACTACCATATCGTTCTTCATATAATGTGCTGCTATTGTGTCCAGAGACTATACAAAAATGGTAATAATCACACCTGGGTGGGACTTTATGGCACCTTTCCCTGGTGAATTCCAAAGAATGGCCCAAAGGAACTCAGGGGATACAAATTTGAAACCAGCATTGCCTGCTCCTCTTATTTCAGGGGCAGCACCCAGCACATTGAGTGCTTCCATTAAATAAAATGGAAATGACAAGTTACCATCTTTTGTCCTAAATGGCATTAGAAAATGATAGCTCTCTCCCTCTTGACAATAGACAGATGTTTCATTTTTTTATCACCCCTAGGAGGGGAAAGGGAAATCCTCATTCTAAGAGTTATTTAGCTTGTGTTTGGCTGGGTCCCTGTATTTGGTCTCAGAGGGAGAAATAGAGACAACTAAAGGTATATTATTACCTCAAAGGAGCCTATAGTCTATTAGCCTCGGAATGAAAACACAGGAAAGCAATACTCAGGCTGTGCATAATTAGGGCTCAGTGAGAATAAGTCAGGGCCACTTTGGTCAGCATACCAAAGGAATTTTGGGGTCCCCTGGCATGCACCAGGTGTTATGGCCCAGAGGCAGAAATATAAATAAGATAGGCAGTGAGGAGAAAAGTATATTGAGCAGGAGGAAGAGTAAGAGCTGAGGAAATGCTGACACAGTATGGTAAGCAATGTATTTGGAAATTAGTGACACGCATGGTGTGACTGGAGCCAGGGATCACTCCAGTTTCCAAATTTTGATGGTTTGAATGGGGCCAGACCAGGAAGTTTTGGAACGCTAGGATATTTTACCTTTGAATTCTTGCTTTCAACTTTATAAATATGAAAAATTCAGGTCATGGACACATATTAGATAGGTAGCTAGGTGAGGCACTGTATCTTTGGGTTCAGATAATAGCAATGAAGAACATTTATGAAATATGATTAATGTTCACATACATTATGCTATTTTATCATGGCAATCTATTTAAAAACAATGCACCACTGCAAATATTCCCTTCCTTGAAGCCTGCTTCCTTAAACTTTAAAACCAACAAAATTTGTGGGTTGAACTCATTACTACTCACTACCTATGGTGATAGAGCTGTGCTGAAACAACTGAGCCCAAATATTGAGATAAGACGAGCCAAGTGTTGGTTCCAATCAAGAGTGTCTGGGGTGTCCTGTTCCAATTTTACCAGCATGCTCATGTGCATTTGCTGTCGTGTTTAAAACAAGCCAAGGCACAAAAAATTAACAATAGAACTCCCCTATGACCCAGCAATAGCACTGCTAGGGAATTTACCCAAGAGATACAGAAGTGCTAATGCATAGAAGCATATGTACCCCAATGTTCATAGCAGTACTTTCAACAATAGCTAAATCATGGAAAGAGCCTAAACGTCCATCAACTGATGAATAGATCAAGAAGATGTGGTTTATATATACAATGGAATACTACATGACAATGAGAAAGAATGAAATCTGGCCATTAGTATCAATGTGGATGGACCTCAAGGGTGTCATGCTAAGCGAAATAAGTCAGGCGGAGAAGGACAGATACCATATGTTTGCACTCATAGGTCTAAGAGGAGAAACCTAACAGAGGACCATCAGGAGGGGGAGGGGGAGTAAAAAGGGAGAGGGAGGGAGGCAAATCATGAGAGACTCTTGAATACTGAAAACAAACTGAGAG
>PJEM01007582.1:28187-93709 GCA_004023845.1 Helogale parvula | reverse complement strand
GGGGGGGGCACTTGTGGGGAGAAGCACTGGGTGTTATATGGGAACCAATTTGACAATAAACTATTTTTAAAAAATTAAAAAATAATGATTTGCCGTAAGCCAAGTTGGGGCATGATTTCCCTTAAGTTGGTTCCTTAGGGCCTTTTAATTGAGGACATGTTTAACTAATGAAGGAAGAATATTACTGAAATATCTTTATTAATTAATTCAAATTGATAGCCATAAGCATGTGACCTTTCTGGGCACACGGGATGGCCATGGAGATACACTACTCAGATCTCCCTCCAGAAGAACCTTCTAGAAAGTATGTCATTGGCTGTCACACCTTCAGATCCACTCCAGTGTTCTTGCCAAAGCCACACTCCCTTGACCAATCCTGGCAAACACCTGTGCACGGTAGGGTGCTGCAGCTAGGTCTTTCCTCCTGACACTGGATGCCTCTATCTCACATTCTTGGCCCAGGGCTCCCTGTCAGTCTGGCTGAGACCTACCCAGAGGAACACTATATCTGATGCTTCTCCAATCCATACTTCCTTCCTTCTCTCCTTTTATGGATGCCAGACCCACATCAGTCCCCTTACCGACTCCTTTCTCTCTGTCAAGGCATTCCCCAATAAATGTCTGCTATGTCTCATTCTCCCTTAGCTTCTGTTTCTCAGAGGACATGAGCTGACATTCGTCTTCACCCACGGAACCTATTTGAAACCCATTCAGGCAGAGCAAGAACCAAAACATGGATGTTTTGTTCCATCCCATACAATAAGGGATCCCATACACTTGGATGAAAATAATTTGAAAACAATCATACAAACACCAAAAAGCCTAATTCATCATATGGTGACTGTTACTTTGATAAGCCTACTCATACTCAATTAGAAAATGAGTTGTTTCAAAATTTTAAAACATCATGAGAAGGGAAATCATTTCCCCCAGAATGTAAGTGAAGGGCTTGTCATGGTATAAATAAAAGCAGGGCATTGAGGGAAAAAACCAAACCTTTCTTTGTGGTTATAATTTCCTGCTTCTGGTGCCTGGGGTTGGGGGGCGTAATTTGGGATTATATGTTGAGATATTAATTCTGAATGATCTTAGCTTTGGTCGGTATTGGAGACAATGTCGTCTGCCACCAAGTAAAGCTTTCACTAGTGCTCAAAGAGTAATCAGGGAAAAAAAGGGAAAATCGGGATGGCACTCTCCTCTGTAAATCACAGCAGTTGATTCAGAAAGGACAGCTCTGAGAGAGGCCAGAGGGTTAATAAACACTGTCATTTTCACTTAATGTAACTGGCAAAAGGGCTGGGAGCAATGCTCCACTTCATTTTGTCCAGAAAATTGCTTTGAGAAATAAACATCCAGAAGAAGAAAAACACCCCCAAGCTATCATTTTGGGAAAGAAAATTTTTATCATGGCAGTTGCAGAAAGGGCTAAATTTCTTGGTTAAGGGCTAATAAGGCAATTTATTTTTGTTGTCTACTAAACATGTTAATTTTTAAGGAAAAAATAAGTACACTGTTTGGCCATAAAAAGTAATTGCTGTATTAAAACCTCTCTCAATTTCTTCTTGAAAAGAAAAATGCCCAGTTGTCCCAGTTAGGATTACAAAATTGGTGATTCATCTTGAATTTGGTGATTAGTATGAGAAATTACTTGGGGGAAAGATGCCCTTAAGAGATGTTAAATCACTCTTGTGATTTCTTTGGAGCCAATGCTTCTGTAAATTAACTCTATGCACATTCTGTTTTGTTTTTTTTTAATGTGGAAACTCTGGGAGCGGTGATCCTGATTCTTGGCAAATCTATCACATGAATGGAATTAAAGACAACTCTTTTTGGACTTAAGGAGACTGGTTTTACAAAATATGACTGAGGATAATGTCTGGACATTTTCCTGGGCAGACAAAATGGAATCCAAGCAGGCTTCTAAGCAGGAAAAGGTCAGAAGGATGATTCATGTCAGGGTTTCAAAATGGTGATTTGAGGGTCATGGGAAGATCAGCCAGAAAGCTGGTGCTGCTGCAGTAGCCCAGGTGTGCCGTCCTATGGACTAAATCAGAGCAGAAAGCCAGGATTGGAAGGGAGAGGGAAAATAGAGCCTTGCAAGTGGGGTCAACTCTTTGGACTTTAAATGCCAAGGTTAAGGGACGGGGAGAAAAATTACATTATTTTCCTCACATCCCCCTTTTCTGTTACCACCTGGCTCTTCGTTCTTGATGCCCATTCTAATAGCAACACCAACATGTGAACTTTGTATGGTGTTTGCTTATTTTGATATAGGTTCAAAAACACTTTGAGGAAGCACAACAATTATTATTCCTTTCAATTTTTAACAATAATATAAAACTCTCAGAAAGCAAGGGATTCAGCCCAAGAATTACAACCAGTTAGTGGATAGCCGAGTGGGTCAAGACACAAGTCTTTTTGTTCTCTGTTGCTGTTTTAACTTCACCACAGAGCGTTCCATGATGAATCAAGATGGAAGCCCAGGCATGACCTGCTACATGTTGACCAAAGCCATAGGTTGATTATACAGGACACTGTGTGGTGAGAGAGCAGAGGATGACCGGATGACACGAGGCTCAGGAAACAGCCACAAAATATGAAATATAACTTTATTTAACCTTACTATAAATAATGTGTATAACTTAATACATATATTACTTTATAATAAACTTCTGTTTTCCCAACCAGAGGTTATATTTCCCCATCAAAATCGCTGAGCCATAGCAAAACAACCCTGGAAACTTCCCAACTAACAATGTCCAAACAAAGGAAGTTTCTTATGCTGTGTTCTTGTGAGTCTACCCATCTTCTTCCTTCGATTACACTGAGAAGAACTTTCCTTTCATTAATCATTGTTTTGCGTGTTCATCGCCAGCTTCTTCCCGTGGTAATAATCACAGCATCCACTCTGTGCCCAAATGGGCGATCACAGCCCTTTAGGTTATTGTGTCATTGCCTGCAGTCAAAGGCAAGTGCATTGGCGAGCTGGACGCTCACCCTGAGAGGTGAGAGATTTCCACCTCATTATGTTGAACAGCAGGAATTCTAAATTCCATCTTAAAAAATAGGTCAGTGTTGGGGGTCACAGGAGGGCCCTACAAATGAAACCATCTGGCTGGTGATAAAGAAAAATGGCTGCACAGTCACTGAAGACACAGCACTGTGTGTGAAAAGTGGACGATTAATACTTTTAGCACATTTGGCATTTCTCTATGATGAAATATCTAGCAGCAATGAGTTTTTACATTTTATTTTACAATTTGCATACAGTGAACTTTTACTTTATTGGGGTATGAGTCTGTGAGTTCTGACAAATGCACGTACTCTCACCAAAATCAACCATAAGCAAGATAGAGTTGTCTGGCTTCCAAACATTCCTTGGTGCTTCCCATTCACAAACATCCTCCCAACCCCTAAGATACCAGCAACCACACATTTACTCTCCTTCTCTATGTTTGGGGCTTTTCCAGAATGGCATGTAAATGGAATAATACAGTATGTAGCTTTTAAGTCTTGTGTAGGACAAGTTAGGAATGATTTTTAAACTTTTTTATGCAACAAAACAATTCCTAGACTTTTGAGAACAAAGTCTTCCTCTGTTTCACAATGTAGGCAGGAGTGACCTGAGCTGTAAAAGAGAGGTACTGAGAACTTTTGCAATTTTAGCCTGTTGGCCCACGTTGGCCCCTCTGGAGGCTGAAAGTGAGCTTTGAGCCATGTGGTTCAACCCCTTCATCATACCGCTGAGGGAGTTGTGGTCCTGCACAGAAGGGTTGTGGCAGCATCGGGGCGAGAATTCAATATCTTGACTCCAAATGCAATTCTCTTTTGACTTTACTTCTAGCTATGCAGTCATGTGAAGCTTCTCCTAAAATGAAAACCAAGTATAAGGCCTGTTATATATATTTATTTTGTGGGCTTCCACTTAAATCTTAACCTCACATGAACATAAATCATTACTGAGTCAAAATAAGCCAAACCCTGATATGATTCATCTCTAATGTATAATAGGCTTACTTCAGATCAGTCCATTTGAGTCACTATAACACAATACCAGAGACCAGTAGCTTATAAACAAAAGAAATTTACTTCTTACAGTTCTGGAGGCTGGGAAGTCCAAGGTCAAGGTGCCAGTACATTCAGAGTCTGCTGAGAGCTGGCTTCCTGGTTTTTAAATGGTTATGTCCTCCCATGGTAGAAGGGGTGAGGGAGCTCTCTGGAGTCTCTCTTATAAGGTCATTAATCCCTTCATGAGGACACAGCCCTCCCAGAGGCCCCCGCCACCAAAAATCATTCCACTAGGGGTTAGGATTTAACATATGAATTTTATGGGGACACAAACATCCAGGCTTTTGCACTTTATTTTATGCATCACATAAGGCAGGGAACTGCTACAGAATGTGAGCAACTGTTTTCTTAAATATTTAAGAACAACAATGATTGGGATTTGAGCAAAAAGCACAGGTACTTGGTCTCTCCCTTTCTCTCTCTCTTTCTCCCCCTCCTCTTAGTATCTGCTGAGACTTACACATTGATATAGATAACAAGATATCAATGTTCACTTTGATTCTGTATCTAAATCCAAAAGAGCTTGACTTTGAAATAGAACATGAATTTAGGGGGACATGTGTTTGAATGTGAATGAGCAGATTTATGGTTTGTTTGTTTGTTTGTTTGTTTTTTCATGGAACTCTGGCTCCTTAACTGAGCCAGATCTGGGAGTCAGGAAACATACATTTCACTTTTAGTTACTCAGAATTTCTGTCCCTGTGCTGAAGATGCCAATCATGACATTTCAGACTATATTCCAAGTAAACCATCTTTTTCAGCTCCTGGTAAAGAGCTAGTCCTCCAAAGGCTGTGGGACCCCCAGGTCAAGGTGATGGCACCAGAAATGAACCTCCAACCTAAGTGTCAACGGTCCACAGGATGGAGGGCAAACAAGACGTAGCCTGGTTCAAAATGACAAGCAAAGCCATTCAGCTATCCTCTCTCAATGATTCAAGTCAAATTTTCAAATTGAAGCGAGCACTGATTGTGGGAGTGAAAGGTCATGAGAGAGACAGGGGCCAGAGAAGATGCAGTGTGGAAGCTGAAATTACGGGGAAGAAGAAACCATGAAAACCAACCAGAGGTCATGAGCAGATGCTGAGGACTCCTTTGGTCGCACTGGGGGAGGAGCAGTGGGACGGAGAGAAATGGCCTGCCCTTCCTGGGTCCCATCGTTTGGGGTTTTCCTGAGTCCTGTGCACACACAGTCTTACGTGAGCCATCCTCCTGCCCCTGGTATGGGAGGCAACTTGATTGAGTCTATCTGGCCTTGAATCAAACAACCTTTAGACTCTATTTCAACAAAAACTGTCGGCAAAGACTCCCCTCAATGGTAAAAGTAGGTAGTAGAGTTTCTTAAGTATAAGAGGAAACATTTCTCTCCTGGTAGAGTCAGGTTTGTCACTTATTTACTGAATATGTGAGGAAAAGAAATATGAGGTGATAAATGCCTGAATAAGAATGTTTAAACAACTATAGAGCTTTCTTTAAATTTCTAATGTAAACAGTGATATAAACAGTAACTAACAGACTGTTTCCAAGTAGAATTCCAGATAAAAGTGCTTTAAATAAAAGAAAATGCATATTTGCAATGACCTCATAGGAACTTTTCACTGAAGTACTTAAGAATAGGTTTTACTCCTTTTATTTTTTCTTATATTTGTTTTTTTCTTCTAGAATGCTTATTTTATGTTCTCTTTTCAAGTTTCATTTATTATTCGAGGTTCAAGTTAAATAAAATTATTTTCTAGACATTTCCCAAGGGTCCTTGTTTTAATTCAAATTTCCTATTTCAGAGTATAACTGAACTTCTTCCAGCATTGATCCCTTCCACTTATAGCATGGTCATTTCCATGCTAGGGTAGTGCTTCCTCTAGTCTGTAAGCTTTTCCAAAGCAGGGGGTTGTTGTTTTGTCCCCCCCCCCCCATTTATTATTGGGAGAAAGGAGATAATATCTTGAGATATAGTAAGGTAGTTTTTTGTTGATTGGCTCTTAGCTGTGGCATTCCCTGTTTTTAGCAATAGATACACATTGGCTTGTGAAGGAACAGGACTGTTACAGCAGAAATGCAAACTGAAAGGATCAATATCCATATCAGAGACCATATATATATATTCACATATATATATATATGAAATTTCAAATTACAAAAGAGAGCCTCTTTATCAAGAAAAGAAAGTATGTGTTAATCAAGAATGGGAGAGTAACAATGGGAGAGTAACATATAGCTAGAAACAAATGACTATAACGAGAATAACAGAGCACACTCTGATTCTAGAAGGATTAGGGTTGGCCAGTTTGGAAGGACTGGGAGGCAAATGAGAAACCAAAGTACCCATAAACCATGAGGGACTTCAGGTAGAAGAGACTGTCCCACTCTGGCCAAGTGACACAATCTATGTTTAGTACCTGGGAGTAGCGTGGACATCGGGCAACATCAAAACTCTATACATAAGTTTAGTCACCTCAGGCTGCCAAGACAAACTACCATAGACTGGAGGGGCTTAAGCAATAGACATTTCTTTCTCGCAGTTCTGGAACTAGAATTCTAAGGTCAAGGTTCCAGACAATTTGATTCCTGGTGAGGGCTTGCTTCCTGCTAACAGATGGCTACCTCCTCAGTATGTCCTCACATAGTGCATGTAGGCTGGGGATGGAATGGGGTGCGGAGAGCAAGTTCTCTGATTTCTTGTTTTATAAGGACATTAATCCTACTGGATCAAGTCTTTGTACTTGGACTGGATCAGTCCATGTACTGAATTGTGCCCCCCCACCCCGAGCCCACCAAAATTCCTATGTTGTAGCCCTAACTCCGAATGTGACTGTATTTGAAGATAAGGTCTTAATCCAGTTGGGCTGGTGCCCTTAGACGGACAGTATAGGACACTAGAGGGCTCTCTCTCTCTCTCTCTCTCTCTCTCTCTCTCTCTCTCTCTCTTTCTATATGAGGACACACAGAGAAGGTGGATGTCTATAAGCCATGAAGAGAGCTTCACCAGAAACCATATCAGCCAACACTTTGATCTTGGACCTTTCAGACTCCAAAACTGTAAGAGATAAATTTCTGCATTCTACGCTGCCCAGTCATGCCATTTTGCTATAGCAGCCTGAGCACACTAAATATAGCCTCTCCTTCTTATGATCTCACTTAACTTCAGTTATTTCCTTAAGGCCCCCTCTCCAAATATGGTCACAAAGGGAGTTAGAGCTTCAACACATGAATTTGGGGGGCCATAAACATTCAGTCTGTAACGATACCAATTTCAGGGGGTTCCACACATTGTCTGCACTGAGGAGCTCTGTTAAGTACATGTTTCAAAGCCATCTCTGGAGAGGATATACTGTCTACAGATGCCTGTCCCTTGCTCATTGGCCATCCAGCAAGAGTGATGTCTGCCTCTTGTCTCAAGCCTTGGTTCAGCCTATCCTAAACACTCCCTGTGGATAGCTCCAAAGTCAATAGCAAAAGTTTAAATTTATTTCCTTCACATAGAAGTGGGACCTCTGGGCTCACCAAGCAAGTAGTGGTGGTATTATAAAGGGAAATTCCCTCATCCCTTCTTGCATTGTTTAATTGTTGCAAACTGAGATTTCCCTCTATTGTTGAAAACGGGATAAAACTCTTTTTCTGTGTGCACCTGTTCAATTTTCATCTCTTATGTTGACACTTCCAAAAAGTCTGGAGAGTTGGGCTGCCTAGGTTCCATCTTAATAACTCTGAGACACTTCAATCCAAAAAGAGTCCTCATTAAAGGGAGAAATTTTCTTCTTAAGATACCAGGAAAATAGTGAGTGGAAAGTTAGTTACACAAAAGCATACTGCTAGTAAAGAAGAACTATTTGATTACTCCAATGCTATTCTGTCACATATTATTTGAACCAAAGCTTAATAATCAGTAATAATGGAGACTACTAATAAAGCATGAGTAATTGAAATGGCAGATCGTTCCAAATATTAATTTAGTCATATGTTTCTATATATATCCCCATTGATTCTTTCAATTATATATCCATGTCTCTGCTTCATCTTTTTTTGGCTTATGTACAGATAGTAACATGGACAAAAGCAGGTTGAAAAATTGGCCTGAAAACTCTGCAAACACATAACCAGCCCTTAATGTTTGAGAAACAATTACAGGCATATTTCCTTCTAACTTTGGTAGCACCACATTATTAAAAAAATGTGGAAGAAATTTTAATAAGAATATGGAGTTTGATTCAACCCCAATTAGAATTAATCACACAGCATTGTTCTTCTGTCTCCTGAAGAACTCTTAATTTCTTCTCATTGTCCCTGGCGACGTCAGCATGATCGGTTTAGCAGGACCTTTGTGTGCCTCACAGATAGGTGACTTCATTTTTACTGGAACTTTGCATCCTAGAGAACGAGGAGGACACTGAGGACTGACTTTAGCCACACACTCACGCATTAGCACACGAAGAGACTCTCTATTGTTTCATCACAGTTTAAAGTCCTGCCATGCCAAATCCTCAAAATAACTCTAAGGAAAGGCCACACTCTGTACTCCTTCCTGCACTTTCCACCCCCCAGCCTGCCCACCCACCCCCATGGCAGGCTGGCACTAAGACTAAGCACTGACGTGAGGGACTAGGAAGCACTAAGTGAACCACAGGGAGACCGCGATGTGGGGTGGGGGTGGAGGGAGCCACGAGGAGGCTTGAAAATTGGAACCAAGGGGGCAAACGCAACTGAGAAAAGCTGTGGAGGCAAAAAGACTGTGGTGACTGAACAAAGAGCAAAAGAGGGGAAGTTGAAGACAGCTCCAGGATTCCACCCAGAAGGATGCCCCACGAGGAGCTTCTGGAACGTGGGTTTCCAAGTTCTCGGATGCCCTGGAAGGGCAGCACATATTTGAGTAGAAAATGGTGTTGATCCTAGGTGCCAGGCTGGTGAAACAAGACGGCCAACAAACATACTTCAGAACCTGGGTAGGCCACCCCATTCATCCTTCTACTGTAGGTGAAAGACTGCTGAGGAATCCTGCCACCTAAGAGGAAGTCCGCTGCCACAAAGTCAAGCCAGCATTGATGCAGGATCCCTTCCATTCCCCCCCCGACCCTCATTACCTAGTAAGCAGAAATAAGAATGGTTCAGTCTGCGAAGTCATTTTTGAAAAAAAAAAAATCTCCAATAGAGAAAATAAATTAAGACAATCTATTCCCATTTTCAAGAAAATTTCATTTCAGAGGAAATCAGGCATTGGGTAGTATTGGTTACATGCCGATTGTGTAATTTGATGCAAGCAAAAACTTGAAAATTCTATGAGAGAAAAAAAATCCTACATAATTATAACTGATTGTATTCATTGTTGGGGGGGAGGTTATGTCAATAAATTTAATGAAATAATAACCCAGGAAGCTCCCAAAAATGATAAACAGGGCTTCACAGACACAAATCATTAAACGTGGCAAAGGAAGGCATGATTTGGCTAGAGTTCTAGAATAGAAAATCAAACTTAATTATATTAGATGGCAAATTGCTATTAAGTTACTGGCTGTTCTCCCTGAGGTCTAGCAACATGGCTCTACACTATGATCCGTCACCATCAATTAATATTTAAGCAATTGCTTAAGAAGATAAACAATCATAGCATGAGTTAACTTAATTTTGCCTATGGTTGAAGCATAATCTGCTGTTCTCTGTTACTGGAAGGGCCATGAAACCATATTAGAAATATTATATTAAGAGATACACAGCAACACGAAGATGAATATTGGCTCCTTTCCCCTAATTCTTTACACGTAGCGTGAAGTCGGTGTTTGGCCAACTCTGATCTTAGAAGCCACACTTTTTTCACATCACATCATTTTACTTTCTTTGTAAATTCATCCTGCATGGTATGTTCCTGTTTCTGCCTTTTCCACTAGAGAGTAAGCCTCTGGTGGCTTCTGGAGGTTTCCATCATGTTTACTGCTATATCCACAGGGCCCAGAGCAGCACCTGGGCATGATAGAAACCAAAGAAATATTGTCGGATGAAGAAATAACACTGAAAGAAGGAACTAAAATAATCTGACAAGGGTAAGAGCAGAACGACAGGTTAAAGGTTATAATGAAACTTGTATGTGATGTAATTGGCCCGCTCTTCCCAGGGATGAGTTAGAAACCCGGGTCCCGGTTCCCATGGGATCATTTAATGGGAATGGATAAGGCCCTGGTGCCCACGTGCTGCTCCCACGTTTCCTGGTCTCCTAATTCCAGAGATGCCGCTGATTTCACCCTGCACTCATATTTAGAAATAAAATCTTTAAACACATTTTTATGATAGTTTCAGGACGGAACCTGGCTCACTGGATGCAACAGCCATATCACTGCAAAAAGGTTCAAGGCACGTGAAAGAACCACAGGTAATTGAGTTTATGAACGTAAATCTACTAAAAGCTAACTCTCTCTCTTTAAATCTTACACCAGTACATTCTTTAATATGATTTTTTCCACATTTTTCAAAAATCATTAGCTATACCTTACAAGTTGAGCTGACCTAGAATATCAGTGAAAATATTTCATGTCCATAATATAAGCGTTAGGGAGCTCCTTTTCATTCTGAAAAAAGTTTTTTTTTTACCCTTTCAGTTTTACCCATAAAAAATTTCCACACACCAAAATGCATAGGAAATTGACTGTAGAGGTGACTGCAATCTTGGGTAGCAAAAGAGCTCCGGCCCGAGTTTCACCCAGGATGGGCCCAGAGGACAGGCATATTAAACCACCCTATTCCACAAATATTTATTTAGCTCTATGCGAGCCTGGTAAGTGCTTGACCTTGAAGTACATAAGGGCACAGGCCTGGTCAGGGCCCTCTCTGCCTTCCAGACGGCAGAGGAGGGAGATTTTGGTAAGGGAAGTTCGGTGATCTGTGAGAAATATGACTGTAGGACAAAAACGAGGCGGGACAGCTCTGTAAAGCAGGCCAACAGAAGACCCTCCTAAGGAAGACATTTAAACCGAGCCAGGTTGTTAAACAGGACAAAGGCAGACAGAAAGAGAACAGCCCACAGGATCCTCGGATCTCCTTCAATATGGAGCCAGGCTCTCAGTGCGCCCATTCAGACTGGGGCAAGGAAATAGGATGGGCCCAGCTTGGGTCCTGCGTCCGCCCTCACTCCAATCAGCACAGCGGCGTCAGGTCCAGAGTGGCAGGGTCAGTTGCCCAAATGGGCCCCATGGACACAACCGTGGTAGGACCCATTATGGAGACACATTCTCTGACATGGGGGTGTGGATGAGGGTGCCTGTCTGTAATGGGAAATGTTCTTTTATAGGCAATGAGAAGTTCTACATCTCATGCACAACTTCAGCCCATCTCCGGGACGCTCCCAGATTTGCTTGTTTAGGAAGGGCTTTAGAGTTGTACTCGTGACAAGGATTGATTACAGTGGATGAAAAGAAAGGCACAACCGGCAAAGGAAAAAGCACGCTGAGCCAAGTGGGGGGGGGGGTGAGAACAGGTGTCAGCTTCCAGATCCCTCTCTCAGCGAGTCCCACAGGCTGCATGCAAACACACTTCAATCGGAAATCAGATGTGACAGCTGGCGTGAAATGTCGCCAACCTGGGAAGCTCATTAGAGAGTCAGGCTCAGGGTTTCTATGGGGGGCTGATCTCACAGATGCGTGGTGTGTAAAATATACCCAAACTCTAGACTCCCAGAAGGAATAGAGGATTTCAGCATAACCACGCTGTTTATGTAAACAGTTTAGGCACATTGGGCCACCCGCTCCTACTATCATTTGGGAATGTGGGGACACTGTGGACATCCAGTTCCCCAGAAGGGAGGCAGGATGCGGGCTTGTCAGCAGGGCTCTCAAAGGATACCCTCAGGTTTGCTGTGGTTTTTTTCTCCAAGTTTTTATTTAAATTCCAGTTAGTCAACATACAGTGTAGTATTAGGTGTATAATATACAATATAATTATCGGGTGTATCATACAGTGAGTCACCACTCATTTACATAATGTTAGGTGTATCACAGGCGGTGTAACTACCAGGTGTACAATACAGAGATCATCACTCACATGCCACACCCAGGGCTCATGACGACAAGGGTCCTCCTTAATGCCCATCACCCGTCTCACCCATTCCCCCCACCCACCTCCGCTCTGGTAGCCATCAGTTTGTTCTCTATGGTTAAGAATATGTTTCTTGTTTGCCTCTTGTTTCCCCCCACGTTCAGTTGTTTTGTTTCTTAAATTCCACATATGGGTGAAATCATGTAATTGTCTCTCTCTGACTTCTTTCACGGCGCCTTATATGCTCCAGTCTGTCCACATCATTGCAAATGGCGAAATTGCATTATTTTTTATGGCTGACTAACACTCCATTATATACACATACATTATATATTTATATACTTACATGCATTTTATACATGTACACACTTCCGTATCCATTCATCAGTTGCTGGACAATCCCACTCTTTCCACACCTTGGTTCATGTTGATGCTGCTGCTATAAACATGGGGTGCATGTGTCTTTTCAAATTAGTAGTTTTGAGCCTTTGGGTAAATACCTAGGAGTGCAATTGCTGGATCGTACTGTTTTCCAGGGTAGGCCTGCCCTCTTAATACTTACCTGCACATACCGTGTCTCGATAAATGCCCCACCCTTATCCCTGGGAGGAAAGAGACAAAATTCATACTCACACTATGAGGCGGTTTATATTTACCTGATACTGGCTGTAAACAATACATTTGTCTTTCATTTGTGCCGTAGGTTCTAGATCTTAAACTGTTTAATTTTTTTTTTTTTTTTTTTAGTATGGAGTACCTTGTTCAATATAAACATTCACCAAAGAGCTACCATTTGTCCAAAGGGTTGCAGATTTGCCTGCCTTTTTAATACTTCCGAACTTTTCTACCTCCTTTCCCATTGAGAATTCCTACGTTTTATCATGGACAGCGATGCATTGTCCTTCTTTGTCAGCTTAAAGATCTGACTGCAGCATGCTTTGTCTGCTTGTAGCATGGCTGTAAAGGGTACTGTGCCTTCAGCTGGTCACTGATACCCTGAAGTGGCTGGAAAGGCACATAGGCAGGTCCACGCATAAGAGAAAACCAACTCTGCCTGGAGCAAAGGTTTCTTTCTTTGTCTCCGGATTCCTGTCTTTACGTGGGTGCTCCCTCGTCTCTCCGTTGTCCTCCTCCTTCTCCAGTACCTGTGTTTCTGTCGGTCTCATCTGTCTCCTGGCTCTCTTGAGCATCTCAGCTCTTCCAGGCTGTTAGGGATCTGAACGAGCTCAGGTCATGGTGATTTTGGTGCTGGATCCATGAAGAACAGGCCATCATCAGTTCTTAGCAGGCCTGTTACCTTCTTCGGTGTTATAAGTCTAAAGTAATAACAACCCTTTCTCCTGCTAACAGAGCTTGCTTCTTAGAGGATGGCGTCAGAGCCTGATTTGCCAACAAAGTCTGTATTCTATATTACAAAGAGTCTCTTCTCCCTAGAGAGAGAAAATAAAAAGAGGTGAGTGGAGTGGAAAATTCCTTCCTGGCTGCTGTCTTCTCATTTCTAGTCCATCCACCAAGTACACGCTGCCTTTTGCTCTCTGGGTATAACCCATACCAACTTTATGAAGTAGATCATCCCATGACTGTTAGGGAGACAAATGTGACTCCAACACACAGAAAGCGGGGTTCTGGCCTTGATTAGCATTGATTTGATCTTGACATTTTGCTCTGGTACAACGGGATATCCTCGCTTAAGTAACTCTGAAAGGGGTTTCATTTGAAACAATCCTGATTAAGTTTGGATTGAAGAGAGGCCTTCTTGAAAGCTTGGGGAATTATTTTAATGAGAAACTCTAATGTAACTTTTTTGTACATTCTTGAGAAAAAGGAAATCTGTAACGGGTTTTATTGAACTCACTAGGCAGCTGACAGGGTGTCTGGAAAAATTAGCTAGCTACACTTGAGTAATCATTTTCAAAGTTATCTTGCAAATTCTTTTTTATAGCTATAAAGAATAGTGTTCCACTTTCCCCCAAATTATGCCTAATCATATACTCGATGATGAATAATGCTTATCTCCAGGGAAGGGACTAGAAGGAAGGAGGACTTAAGGAAGATGCTCACATTTTATTCCAAATATTTCGATATTAACTGTTTCACAATGAGCATATACATATACGGTGTATTGCTTATATATTAATATGAAGTATCTTAAAAATCATTTTGGATGAAGTTAGAAGTCAAGACATAGGCTAATTTTTACTGCAAATTTTCAATATAGTATCACCACCTGCTTAAAAGTCAAGCACCCTCACTACTTAAAAATCATATTAGAAGCTGTGTACCATGCATGATTGTATCCAATTTTTCAAAATTTCCTTTTTTTCCCAGTCTTTTTAGAATGGTACAGAGCAACCTAGAAGAATATCTCATAAAAACTCTTAAGAGTATCTCTTAGGATGGAGTATAATAACAGCAATAATGCTTCCTGCCTTTTACTGAATGCCTATTATGGACGGTCTTGCTAATTTAACTTTTATTGAGCATGTAACAGTAAGTATGGCACCCCGTTAAGCAGTTTATGTGCGTGATTGCGATTGACTCCATATAGCACATGAGATCGATGTTATTATGTTCCACTTTTTGCAGGTGGAGACACTAAGCCTCAGCTAGTTTACCTGACTCACCCATGGTGATGCAACCCCTGAGAGCCACAGCCAGGACAGGCCACCATATCAGTCTGAATGGACCAGACCCCACAGAAGGGAGGTGGTGGGACGCACATGGCATGGGATTCAAATCCAGCCTCTACCACGTAGAACCTGTGAGAATGAGCTACGTTACCTCTCTGTGTCTCAGTGTTCTCGTCTGGGGAATGCAGGCCTTATCTGTAACATGTGACTAATAATAGAGATACTCGTGGGGTCCATTATGAAGATTCAACGAGATTATCTTGGAAGGCAGCTAGTGAAATTCCCATGAATGCTAGCCACTATTATGTCTCATAGACCATGTACAAAGAACTTTGTTTTATGTATCTATCCATTTATGTATTCATTTATGCACAATTTACTTATATAATTTTACTTAGACTTCACAAAAATATGGATTAGAGGTAATATTGTCTTATTCTTACAGATGAGCGGAGCTCAGGGAATTTGCATAACTTGCCCAAATCATAAAGCTTGGAAGTTATGACACAAAGATTCAAGTTCAGATTGTTCCGAGATGGTCAAGCTTTGCCTCCACGCCACCGGAGATCACAAACCAAAGGGGGGATGGGGGGGTGAGGGAAGGGGGAATGCACTCGCCAGCTCTGTGACCTCAGGTGAGTCTGGACCTTAGCACTGCAGTCAGTTACCTTCCCTGCAGGGCCAGGTGGCACCAGCGTCCCACTCCTCAGAGGTGCTGCCAGGGTTTGGAGAGCTTACACAGAAAGGCTTCATACGGGGCCCGATACCACTTAGCATCAAGACCACCCTTGTGCCCACAGCATCCGGCGACGCTCAGAACCAACACCTTGCTAAGTGCAGTGAATTTTCTTCCTACATACACTAGATGGTGATAATAATTCTGGAAGTTCAACTACCAAACACATGTAAAATCTTTTTTTAATATTAAAAGGGTTACACTAAATATATTATATTACTATTATCATTAAGATTCACAAGCACTTTCTTCTGGTGAAGCTATGACAGTCCCCGGTGGCCGTGGCATTGCCGCGGCACCACACCGCCTTCAGTCCCCTGACCCCCATGACTGTTTGGGGCCTTAAGTGTTCAAGTCCTGTGTTGGATGCTCTACAACACTAGCCGCTCTTTCCTGCCGATTGTTTTAAATACATTCTCTTGTTCCATACCCTATTTCCTTCAATAGGACAAGGGCACATTTTTAAATGTTGTTACTTCATTTGGAAATTAAGGCAAATTTGATGCAAAACACATTTTTCACAATATCTTTTTTTTTTTTTAAACAAAGCACACTTCCTAATTTAAAGAAGATTCCAGAAAAACTAGAGTCACTCGGGCTTAGGTGAGTTTTCCCATTCGATGCAATTTGGAAAGATGGGCAAGAAACTATGTAGGGGTGGAGAATAGGTTCATTTTGCCTAAGGAAACCAGGTGGGAAAAGCAGATACTCATTATCTCCGTGGCCAGCAAATGTGTCTGGGAGGGGACTCAGAGGAAGGCAGCAGGTGCCAGGGTGCCCCCAGCACATCTGAAATGGCAAAGAGCAAGGTGCAGTGACAGTTTTAGAAAGGCACAAGTCATGTGCAAGCAAATTAACAATCAATAATTACCATAATCTAATTTCCCCCATTCTCTCTTTGTCTTTAAATGGGCCTTGTGTACTGCTGACAGAATACATTTTCAAGTTTATTTTTAAAAGGAAAGAAAGAAAGAAAGACAGACAGACAGACAGACTTCTACTCTAACATATCTTTAGGCTTCTTGCAAGAGATCAGAGCATCCAAGAAATGAGAATATAAAGTTGCTTACACATTTTTTCCTAAATAACTTTTCACTTCGATTATGAAGAACATAATTCGGTCCCTCCAATGATGTTCTCTGTCTGGAAGTTTCTCTCAGTTACACATAAAATACTTTTTAAACTTCATAGTTTCCCCTCCTTTGGGTAAGCCGTTAATTTTGCAGTTTATAGTGTATGTCGGATAATTATCAGAAAAATGCACTGGAGTTTAACTATTATTTTCTAACCTGTGTATCATTACCTGAACCCCTACCCTTCTCGATCCTTTTATCTTTTAGGACAAAACCAAAAACAAATAACAAGTATGACTCATATTATGATCTTATTTGCAAGACACAGTAGAAAAAAATATGGAAAAGAAGAACATATACAGTAATTAAATGATGTCCTTTTTATCGTAGACAATGGCAGGGAGTTTTTGTCACTTCAGTGAGAAATTCAACAATTGTACCTCACACCAATATCATGCAAGATATTAGTGTAATGAGCCTTTCTCTTTGGTTTCTTGGGGGATGTATGTTTTATTAATGATTCTTTTCCATAATGGAAATATGTCTAGGGCCCTGGGTTCATGACGTGAGCTTTGACGGATCTCCTTGGCATCTTTCCTTATTTCTTAGCCACCAGTTATGATAAAGCTTGAAAGGTTTGGTAAATTCTAAAGAATTTCATGGGAAGTAAACTAGAGCATTAATACGTAATATAAGATTCTGGATGAAAATCAGCTTAATTTTATAAAGACCTAATGCTGTCAGGATAATATACCTAAATGATGTATAGTGAAGATGTATAAGAGCAAAGAAATACAAGTTACTTTAATTTTCCTCAGCATTTGGAATTTTTCCAAAATAATACATGAAACTTCTTTTCCACAACGTATAAAGGAAACTGAAAGCTTGAAAAACATTCATTGTCAAAAATAAAATAAGGAAAATAAGGCCAAACAAACTACAAAAGTGTGTTAAACAAATCAGAATCTCTACCACCTCAAACAAATGACAAGAGAGGGTGTGGTGTGTGGTGAGTGTGTGTGTGTGTGTGTGTGTGTGTGTGTGTGTATTAATCTGGCAGCATTCGAATATTTGGAGCAATTTCTTTTCTACTTTATTGGTTCAGTTCTGACACTGGCATTGATGCCAGTCCTCTTTTGTGTTGGGGAGAATTTTTAAAAAACCTTGAACTCACTGACTTCTAATTCTTATTTCTTTTAATTTCTCACGTTTTTGTATATACTCTCAAATGGCAGGTTTTATGCCTATAGCCAGAAGTGATATGATATGGTCAGTATATATCAACTGATAGGGTAATATGAATTAAAATATTAAGCCAGCACTATACAGACACACCTATTGCTCTGATCATGATGAAATAGCTTGTACTAAGTAGCTTTCCTACAGAAAACAATTATAAAAACTATACAGAATGTATATAATTATGATCGTTGTTCATAGGTATTAAGAACAGTCAAGGCAAGCAGCCTATGTTCCTGAGACAAGGTAAACATGATGAAGTGAATTCTATTCATCCTTGAAGGTACTTGTTTATTCTCAGTGCAGGGGAGGAATGCCAGCAGGAATTTGGAGTCTGACTAGACTAAGGACAGAGAGGCTGGATCCAGGACTGTCAAAGGAGCTGAATCTTGATGGGCCAAATCGAGGGAAGGAGGGAAGCCCAGGAAAATGAGCCCCCAAATCTTTGTGCAGTCTTCTATAAAGGTTTAAACTGTTCAGTTTAAATACTCAGCACATCTTACAGAAGATAAAAATTGAGACAATAAAGTATTCAGCTGATATTTTACCAGCGGCAAGGTGCTGGGAAGACAGGGTACAGTTTAAAGTCTGTTAAGATAGAACAACTCTGGCGAACACCTCAGGCTCTCAGTTGAAACTGCAGAAAGCAGAAATAGACCAGCCCTAATAAACTTAAAACTCAGGAATCTGCTTTTTCCTCTATCTACATTTGACAACCAAACTTACCCATTATAGAAGGGATAAAACACATTTTAAAAGATATAAACATTTTATTACATAATGTCCGACTTCTAATCAAAAATTACAAAACATGCTGCTAAGCAGAACCAAAGAAGCAAACACTGATGTATTTACACGGCCTAAGACTGTCGGCAAGCCTCCCTGGAAGGGATGCCCCTGAGCTGATAGTTCCAGAAAGATTGAGAAGTGGAGGGAATGGCAGAGAGCTCAGGAACAGCATGAAGAAAGAGGCGCCCACAGAATACTTAGGGAATCATTCATTACCTGTTCCATGAGTGTTACCAGTGGGCAGTGGGGTGGACCAGTCAGAAAGTGGCCAGGATGCAGGGAGGACCCGCGCCACTGAAGGTATGTGCTTCAGCCTACAAGTCGGTTTTCAAACTGTTCCAACCTTTGTAACTGTTTCTACTAGTGACATCTTAGAATGAAGTCACAAAACAAACAAAAAGAAGATTTTTCAAGTTAAAGGGGGAAAAGGGCCAAGTGTCATGGAGATCTGGAACATCAGCAGCCCCTACTTGCCACCTCAAACCCTGACTTTCCCTTATCCCCAGAGGTTCCTTCTCGGAATCCATTAAGCTTCCAATTTTCTTAAAAAAAATTACTCTATGAGTGACTGGTAGACCAATCACCGAATGTTGTTAGCCCGATTTCTGCTTTCGACAATAAGTTAGGGAACTGTGTAGGGTTAAATTTGGGAAGATCATAACGGGGAAAAAGGAAGATGGGTGAGAAGGGCATTGCAAACTGTTTGAGAGAGAAATTATGGCAGTGGCAGGACGGAGGAAGTAGGTGTGGGGTTAAAGAAATATTTAAATGGAAAATTGGGGCAAAATGGTGGTGGATTGTATGTAGATAATGGCCTGTATCTACCTCACCAAAGAGGCTCACCAAAATGAGTGACCTAGAGGGAGCACTCTTAAGAGAAAGATGGAGTAATATGTCTCCAGAAATGATTTCACAAGGGCATGTGGCAGGGGTATGTGTGAAAGGGATTTAAAGGAGGTGGGTAATGAAATGAAGAGAAGAGGGAGAACTTATTTGGGCTGCCTTCCAGAACACAAACAATGTAACCAGAGGAGTTCAGAAGAAATTGTTTACTGGAGACGCTTAGATATATTGAGAGACCAGAAAAATCTATGAGAAATATAAATTGAGAATAACTGTGTCTCTTAAAATGAATAACCCCTTATAAATGTTATTAAACGGTTTGGGTTGCAAATATATCAAGGCCATGGTTGATCAACTGCAGAAACAAATTGCTTCATAGGCAAATAATCACCTTGATTTTAAAGAAAGAAAAGATACAACAATATCACCAGGAAGATGTATTGTTTCTACTTACATTTAATACTTTGTTTTGCAACACAGAAAATGGAATTGCCCCAACAGAATTTTAATTGGGTACATTTCCATTGCCTTTTATAGGTTTTGCCCAAGCTTAAAAACTTCCTTCTAATTATGAAAGAAATAGGAAAAAATATATATTCATCAGAAGAATATCTACATTGTCATTGTCCTTGAAAGTTGTTTTTTGTTTGGGTGAATGTTTCAGATAGTGCTGTTTTTGTTGTGGGAAGATGTGTTATCTGAAAAGATTGGGGCCTCTAATCTCATTGGAACACTGAGGAAATGTTGAATATGTTTGTCATTTATATGGCATTATGCTCTATCTTCTAAGTATTCATGATCCAACCATGAGCATTGCAACAAACACATTCCTACATAAAGAGCTCACGGTCAGTTTTTATCAGACAAGGTAGTTCTTTGGGTCTTTCTCTTCTAGCTTTGCTTTTGACCTGACATGAGGAAATTACCCTAGGTGCCCATGCGGTGAAGTGCAAAGCGTTTGGGAATCAGACAGTCTGGGCAGGAACCGAGTGCTGCGTGCTCTAGATCGTGGCTTCCTTCCTTCCTCAATAGTTGGCTAGGGTGAAAAGTAGATGTGAAAATATGGACAAGGTGTTCCTACAGGGTCTGGACCAGAGTGGGTTTTAGTAGGTTTTAATCCACTTCTCCCTTTTTCCCCTCTAGAATGGGTATTAATGCTATAACTAGTTCTAAGCAAATTTGTGAAAGGAGTGATTTGTACATTTCTGGGTATCTCTCCTCTCCTTTCACCAGAAGGAGAACCCTGGCTATAGTTTATTGAGCATGACAAGTATAATGCCTTCCACTTAAGACATACCTCATAAATGACCATCTCTTATGATCTCATGTGCCTCACACTGTAGCTCTGCAAAGTAGATGATCCTTGATTACAAACAAAAAAACTGAGGTGCAGAGAAGATGTGACAGTCTCAAAGACACGTAGCTACACCTAGCAGAGCAGGACTGAGCCAGGTTCTCACTCTGCACGTATATTGTAGCTGTCCACTCTGCCAGGGTATTTGTTTGTGCCATCATGGCTTCTCCTCCTCTCCTTCCTGGTGCCCCCTCTGTTAATCAACGCCCCACTCACCCATTCCCCAATGCCCGACTTCTACTTTCAGCAAACTCCTACAGAGAAAAATATGTTTTAATTTTACTATACCATTTTAGAAACTGATATTCTTCGTGGTAGGTAGAATAATGCCCACCTCCATCCACAGATGCCCATGCCTTCTGAGTATGTTACCTTAATTGATGAAAGAAACTTTGCAGATAGGATTAATCGAAGAGTCTCAAGAAGAGATTATCTTGGATTATCCACATGGGCCCATCATCACCGCATGAGTTTTTAAAGGGTCTTGGAAATCCTTTCCTGACTGTGGACAGAGGGAGATGTGACTATGGAAGAAGAGTCAGAGAGATAGAACGTGTCTGGCTTTGAACATGGAGGAAAGGGCACAGGCCAAGGAATGCAGACAGCCTCTAGAACTAGAAAAGAGAAATTTATCAGTTCACTAGCACTGCTGTAACAAGGCACCACAAGCTGCTGGCTTACATGACAGAAATGTATTCTCTCAGAGGATAGGAGGCCAGAAGTCTGGGATAAAAATGTAGGCAGGGCCACACTCCCTCTGAAGGCTCCAGGAAAGGATTTGTTCCAGCTCTGCCCCACAGCTTTTGAGCCTTGCCTGGCTTGTGGCTGCACACTTCCAGTCCTCATGTTCTCCTTGTGTATGTCTGTGTCCACATCTCTCCCTTTTATGAGGACACAGGCATATTGGATTAGTCCAATGACTTCATCTTAACTCGATCATCATCTGCTAAGGTCACATTTTT
Organism: Helogale parvula; assembly: GCA_004023845.1. Lineage (NCBI taxonomy): Eukaryota > Metazoa > Chordata > Mammalia > Carnivora > Herpestidae > Helogale > Helogale parvula. The sequence continues at coordinate 72,005 of PJEM01007582.1, read as the reverse complement.
GGTTTTTGATGTTTTTATTGGTCTTTTTTGGTCATGGAGGAAGACACAATTCAACTGCTAAAACAGGAAAATGGAGTCTCTCCACAGCCTTGCTGAAGGCTTGAGTTTAGCCCATGGAGACACAATTCAAACTTCTGCACTTACAGAGCTGAATGATAATAAATGCCTCTTGTTTAAAGCCACTAAGTGTGTGCTAATTTGTTATGGCAGTAATAGAAAACTAATCCATCTTCTAAAGGCAACATCTAACTTAAAAAAAGAAGAAAAAAAAACCCCAGAATACTAAATTAAAGAATGGTGATGACTAGGCACTACAAAAATCTTGAAAATATTTTTTAATGTCATTGATCAGCTACCACATTGGCAAACTCACAGTGCTCCCAAAGGTCCCTGGGGCAGACACGGGGTGTCTTTAAGAAAAAGAATAAAAATGACAAAAATTTAAGGAGTGAACATTTATTTAAAATGAGAAGGTAGATGAGAATTTAAGAAAGGAAACTACTCACCAAACAGAGAAGTCAGTACTTTCTTCCTTCCTTGAAACAGTCATTTATCAAGGGCGGGGACGATTGGCTCCGTGATGAGAGTTACTTGACTAGCCGTGCTTCCTGGTATCATCACATTAGCTTCCTCTGCTCTACCAGAGCCAGCCACCCGGTGTTAAGCTAATGGAAAATGTGATGTGGATGCTCATAACCTGTCAATGAAATTAGGGGCTGACTTGATCCATGTTGTCTTGAAACAAAGTGTAATTTTGAAAGCAGGAAGCAATACAGCAACAAAACAGGGCTAAACAAGCAACTACATTTCACAGCTTGTGAATATCACAACTCAGAACACAGCAAACGGACCAACAGATCATGCCTGGTGTTTCTGCAGGAACCTGCCCCGCTCAGTTTCTAAGATGGGATACGTCTCCCCATCTGACCCCCATCAAGTGTCAACCCATGCCCGCCATGATGTTGCATATGCCCAGTGGTTCACATTCAAGCTGTTTTGTTCTTTCTCTGTCATATCCAAGTGCTGCCATTACAGATATTTTCACCTCAGCAAAGTTTAGTTTAGTCCTTTGAAGGCTAAGGGTTTGGAGCTGGATCGAGTATCCCTACTGGAAGTCAAAGTCATGATGAAAATATGAGTGTGCCTTTTGTCTGCCCTGCTGAGACTCACCGGCACAAGGGCATTGGCCCAACCAAGCCAGCGACTTGAGGTGGGGATGTTTAGGTGGTGAGACAGGGGAAGACTGTCTATTCAGACTTACCTATTCACTCGCTCACCTGATTGTCTAGTGAGCTTCTCAGATTTGTGCCCACATCCTACTTGCCGATTTCCATCCTCTGCCCTGTCACTTCCCTCCACCAGCTGCCTCTCCTGTAATGTTTTGCATCTCAGTTAACAGGAACTCACCTTGCCCAGGCCCAAAAGAGTAACTATTGACACATTCTGTCCCTTCTGATGCAGGACACAAAGGCAAACAAAAAATTCCCTTCCTGCCTACGGCTCACTAACAAGTCCTTGCAACAGGCAGATTGACCTTCTTCTAGAAACTCCCTTGCCTCTATGAGGACCCTTTGCTGAGAGCAAAAAAAAAAAATCTTAGTTTAACATTATTCTGACCTCCCAGTATCCTGTAAGCCTACTAGATATAGAAATTCCTTTGGAAATTTCCTTTATCTCTACTCCCCCAAGATATATGGTTGGCAATCATATTCCAACCATATGGTCCACTGGTCTACGTCTGAAGGCTGTCATGACTGAAGTTTTACTAGACAGTAGTAAGACATTTTCCTAACAACAGCTAGCCCCCTCAAGGTCCTGGAAACTTTGCTTCCAAATCCCTAAACCCCTCCCAACCTGGAGGTGTATGGTCAGTCACCAGTCACAACCCCTGTGCAGCTCTTTCTACCCAGGGGTCATGTCTTTGTGCCTTAATAAAACCTCCTTTTTGCATTGAAGACGTCTCAAGAATTCTTTCTTGGCCGTTGGCTCTGAACCCCAACACGTCAAACCACATCACCTTCTACTTTCAAACCGTATCCAGAATCTAACCACATCCTAACACCTTACTGCTACCACCCTGCTCCAGGCACTGCCTCTCATTAGATTATTTCAGAAACCTTCCAGAACCTGTGGTTCCAATCTTCCTTGAGGTCTTTAGAGTTAATGCTGAAGTTTGAGTAAACCTATTAAAATGCAAATCAACTCTTGATTGCTCAGAGCTTTCCAGTAGTTCTCCATTTCACTTAAAAGAACAGCTAAACCTCTGCCTTGGCCCCGTCCTCCCACTACCAACTTCCGGCCTTTTCTTCCATTCATCTTCCGTCCAAATTCCTCTCTAGCAGCTCTGGGTTCTCCTCCTGCCTGCCAGGAATGTTCTAGGCATGCTGTGTCTCAGGGCCTCTGCAGGCTTCTCCCTCTGCCCAACAGCTCTTCCCAGACAACCTCTTCGCTCCCTCCCTCAGCAACTTCCGGCTGCCAGCAGTGAGACCTCCCTCCTGATGCCTCCCCGAAGGAACGTCATCCCATTTCATTTCCTCCCATCCATTTTATCTATGCGATATACTCCCTGCTCTGCTCATTTCTTTGTGGATCGTCTGTCTTTTTCTCACTAGAAGGGAAACGTCATGAGGACAAAAGTTTCTTCCCATTTGCTCCTTTTTGTACCTGAATTCTCAGAATAATGCCCCCTCATGGTCACCTATGTGACACCACCAGGAAACAGTGAAGTGAATAAATAAATGGATTTCAGAGGACAGTAAAGGGGTGGCTGATGAGATTTTGGGGTGCTGGCATGTTCTTCGGTTCCAGAGCTGATGACCAAGAAGGAATTCTTGAAGACATCTTTGGTGCACAAAGGTGATTTTATTTAAAATTTAGGGGCGCCTGGGTGTTTCAGTTGGTTAAGCGGCCGACTTCGGCTCAGGTCATGATCTCACAGTTTGTGAGTTTGAGCTCCATGTCGGGCTCTACACTGGCAGCTCAGAGCCTGGAACCTGCTTCGAATTCTGTGTCTCACTCTCTATCTGCCACTCCTGCACTCATGCTCTGTCTCTGTCTTTCAAAAATAAACATTAAAAATTTTTTAAAAAAATAAATAAAATTTAAAATGAGCATTTTAAGAAGTCTGGGGAGTTAAAGTCAAGAGGGAGTTTTCAAAGAGACTTCCACATGCTAGAGACTTACTAGAGGCCTCGCTATTGTCAGGCTAGGGTTGTTTTTCTTTCCAGCAAAACACTAACATTAAGACAGTAGGGAGCTCCTGGAGTTCAGATCATAATGGGGTTGCCTTTTTCTGGTGAACTGAAGGACACTCATCAGTTTCACCATTTGTTTTTTGTCTTTTCTTGTTTCTGGGTAGTGGCAAAGTCCAAGGACTATCATACATGTCCCACCTGGGGGGTGGAGGGGTGCTGGCTTGTGCTTGGCCCCTCAGCCCGTCTCATGCTCCCTCATCAGTGGCCAAACAGGAGTCATCTCACTGTGTCACTAGAATTTTTCTTTTGCCACCCATGCAGGCTGTCAGCTATAGGATAACTCTTGCAATGACCAGCATGCCTGTGATTTAGAGCAGATCATTTTTTCTACCTTGGCACATTCCCATTCCTGAAATTAGAGATGCCTTCAGAGGCTCAAGCCGTAGAACTCTAGACACCAGAAAATTCCTTACCCCACCTGGCTTAAGACGTACTGTCTCAGGTAACACAAAACGGCAGGAGGGCGAATTAGTAAGGGAAACTAACCCTTGTGGATATAGAGTTGTTGTTAGAGGAGATGTTTTCTGGAAGTTTTTCCACAGTGACTATTGGAAAGGACATTTGTTCAAGAAGGATAACATAGGGGTGGGTTGAGCATCCTACTTCTGCTCAGGTCAAGATTTCACAGTTCCTGAGTTCGACCCCACATCGGGCTCTGTACTGACAGCTCAAAGCGTGGAGCCTGCTTCAGATTCAGTGTCTCTCTCTCTTTCTGTCCCTCCTCTACTCATGGACTGTCTCTCTCTCAAAAATAAACATTTAAAAAAGTGATAGCGTCTGGCCGTAGGAGTATGTCAGGACTGTGGCATCATACCAGTGGTTTATTCAGTCATTTTTCTCCTATATCTGTTGAATGGTGACCACAAGCCAGGAACGTACTGGCATTGCAAATGCCTGCCACAAGAAAGAATGAGATCCAGTCCTTATTGTCAAGAACTCCTAGGCTAATGAAGGACTCAATTATAATTCATTAGGAGATTGGATAGGAAGGATCCATAATGGGGCCACCTGCTCTGAGTTGGGGTTAGAAGAAGACAGAGGAAAAATGGCCGAACTAATCCTGAAGCATCAGAAAGGGGCTGGCCAAGCGCAGAGGAAAGGCAGCTGGGGGAGGCTGCCAGGCCAAGAAAGATGTTGGGCGAGGCCTGAAGGGAAGGAGGTCCAGCTTGCTTGGAGCATGCAAGTTGTCCTGTGTGGCCGGAGGCTAGAGGCAAAAGAGGCTGGACAGGGGTGAGGGCCAGCTCATCTATAGCCTTGCCTGCTTATCTTTACCTGTGGTCCATACAGGGGACATTGCTATTTTCAGTGATATCTGATTAACAAAGGTACTCATCTTAAAACAGTTTGATGGAAGCAAAGGACATATGCTTTAGTGATGTTTGGAACCAGCTCATTAGAGCAGGAAGCAGGTGATCAGAGATCATCTAATTAGATATCCCTGGAAATTCAACGCCCAGCGAGGTTAAATGGCTCCCTGGGTCACACAGCGAGTCAGTAGTGATGTGTAACTTGCTTATCAGGTTTCCTTGGTCTCCTTGATAATGACAGGAATTTCATACTGAAGTTTGCCAAGAGGCAGTCAATTTATGAACCTAACGAATAATTAGGAAAATCATCTGCGATGCAATTTCTGCATGAAGGCAAAACGGACCTGACTTCAAAGGGGATATTTACTGCAGTGAATAAAGAAAGGAAACTTCTCGTGGGTCAAACCTGAGAGTTAAACAAACCAGCCAGCCTCTTCCTGGGCCTGATCCTGCTCGTCTTGTCCTATAAAGTAGCACCTGGGGCACCGGGGAAGAAATGAAATGAGATCCAGCGCATCGAATGTCCTAGATGCCTGACCCCAAGTGAGTTCCAGATAATTCGGATAATAATAGTGACTGTTGAGTACTGAAAGGGGCAGGAGTTCACAGACTCGGCCTTGGAGGTGATTACTCCTGAATTCAGAGACCATCAGATGAGAACTTAGTAAGAGGAGCCCCTCTCTGCCTTAAGGGGCAGGGAGTTACTGACAGATGGGGAAACTACCAGGAGAGGCTCATTACCGGTAACTTTCTTCTCAAAAAGCCATTGCACAGGGGAGGGGACTCGCCATCTTGCTGCCACACGGCCAGAGCAAATGAGACCCTGTCCGCTTGTGGAAACCATGGCTTTCATTCGATCTCTCTTTCACGCATGTAGTTAGATATTAAAATCCCATGCGGTATTACTTTTGCAGTCTCTTTAGATAAGGCATTTTCCTGTCAGTGGGTTCTGATGACTCACAGCTCAAAGTCTGATCATAACTCACAGTACGCAGGCCCTCTTCTCAAGTCATGAACATAGATAAATACTTTATTTAATAACAAGATTCATCCACAGAAGGGGGAAAAAATCCCTGACCTTTTCATAGGTAGAGTTTTCTTTCTCAGATGTAAAAAAAGATACAAAGCCTTTTTAAACTAGAGGCTTTTGAAAAGACATTTAAGAAGCTTTCAATACTGTTTTGGTTACGTTGAAAAATGACATGAGCTTGCATTTGAGTTGTCATCTGACCAATAGCAATGAAGCAGGGGTGAAAAACAAATGCACAAGTTTTGCTTTGGTCGGAAACTGACAACGCTGAGGCCATGATGGGTCAAGGGCAACTTCAGTAATGAAAAGTGCCTTTGCCAGGAGAGCTATGAATTTTAAAATCTACTTCCTGTTTAAAAAAAAACATAACACAGGCTCAAGTCTTGCATACTTGTCTGTAACTTATTGTAAGTTTTCCCTAATTTCCTGGTAGGAAAGTTCTACACTAAGAAATCCGGCCTCAGTGATGTCATATGTTATAATATACAGTTTTCCACCAAAGGAATGTAGGGTTCTGGCAAAATACTTAAATGTATGTGTATAAGAGACCTTTGCAAGCTGGTTTCCTGGGCTTAGCCTCCGGGATCCCACTCTATGGGCAGAAATTGTGACCTTAATAGAGAATATCTCTACTGGCTGTTGGAAGGTGCCCCAAACTTTTGAGTGGCTATGGCTTGAATCATAATCTACCACTTGAAAAGCCTGTCCTCTGCCTTTATTACATCTCTAAATATTCCCATTTTTAAAGTAACCTCCTTAAAAGCCATTTTAAGAGCCACTTCCTCCAGGAAGTCTCCCTGTCTTTGCCTATTTATCAGTGAATACTGCCTCCTGGGAAACCTAGAAGCTCTTCTTCTCTGCCTCTCCCAAGCACTTAATCTCTGCCACAGGGAATATGGTGCAGTGTAATAGCAAGAAGATGGCGTTCTACCCAAAGTCTAAATCCATCTGTGTCAGTCACCATCACCTGAGTTTAAGAACATGTACAACTCCCTGGTCTTTTCCTGTCAAATAAGAAGGCAGATGATTTTTTAAAGTTTATTCATTTTTGAGTGAGAGAGAGAGAGAATGGGGGAGGGACAGAGATAGAGGGAGAGAGGGAGAATCCCAAGTGTGCTCCACATTGTCAGCGCGGAGCCTGATGTGGGGCACAAACTCACAAACACTGAGATCCGGACCTGAGCTGAAAGCAAGAGCTGGACGCTTAACCAACTGAGCCACCCAGGCACCCTGGGAAACCGGATGAATTTTAAGTGTCAAAACAATTTTTTCATACTGAGATACCACCTCACACCAGTCAGAGTGGCTAAAATGAACAAATCAAGAGACTATAGATGCTGGCGAGGGTGTGGAGAGACGGGCACCCTCCTACACTGTTGGTGGGAATGTAAACTGGTGCAGCCGCTCTGGAAAACAGGGTGGAGGTTCCTCAAAAAACTATCCGTAGAACTCCCCTATGACCCAGCAATAGCACTGCTAGGGATTTACCCAAGGGATACAGAGGTGCTGATGCCTAGGGGCACATGTACCCCAATTTTCATAGCAGCACTGTCAACAATAGCCAAATCATGAAAAGAACCTAAATGTCCATGGACTGATGAATGGATCTAGAAGACATGGTATATATACACAATGGAGTACTACATGACAATGAGAAAGAATGAAATCTGGCCATTTGTAGGAAAGTGGATGGACCTCGAGGGTGTCATGCTAAGTGTAATAAGTCAGGCAGAGAAAGACAGATACCATATGTTGTCACTCATAGGTCTAACAGGAGAAACCTAACGGGGACCATGGGAAGGGGAAAGGGGGGGAAGAGTTGGGGAGAAGGAGTAAGACAAATCATGAGAGACCTTTGAATGCTGAGAACAAACTGAGGGTTGAAGAGGGAGGGAGGAAGGGGAAGGGGAGGTGATAGTCATGGAGAGGGGCACTTGTGGGGAAGAACACTGGGTGTTTTATGGAAACCAACTTGCTAATAAACTATTAATTAAAAAAATTTCCATAATTCATCTGTCGCAACATGCAAGAACTACTACAATGGCCACATCTGCTGCTTAGGGAGCTGGTATTATTGACAGATGCCCCGAGTGAATTATTGTATTGTAGCCTCACCTGGAGTCTATAAGGCAGGTTCTGTTATTATCCCCTATTTCACAGAAAAGGGAACAAAGGGGACTTCCCTAAGCTAACCAAGTGTACCCACACCTGTCAGTTTCCTCTATCAACACCACTTGCCTCACAGGCTCTGGGTCTGGTGAGAGTATTTGTATTACAAGTTACTTAGATACTTTGTAATTCTTTACCTGCCTGCTACCTAGTTATGTCCATTTGACATATTTATGCAAGTTTCTTTTTAAGGGCAAGGTGCGTGTCTGATTCATTTTCACTTTGTCCAGGGCACCTATGGTAAGCTAAATATGACCTGCCCAACCCAAAAACAGATCCACATCCTAATCGCCAGAGCCTGGGAATGTTACCTTTATGGCAAAAAAAAAAAAGGGGGGGGGGCTTTGCCAATGTGATTGAGTCAAGGATTTGAGATGGAGAGATTTTCCTGGATTATCTGGGCAGGCTCTAGATGGGATATACCTTTTATAAGAAAGAGGCAAAGGCAGATTTGACAAAGACAAAAGGGGAAAAGGCCATGTGACCATGAGACAGAGATTAGAGCTAAGAGACAGAGATTAGATGTGGCCACAGGCCAAAGAACGCTGGGAGAGGCAAGGGGTGGATTCTCCCCTGAAGACTTTTTTTTTTGGCCTAATGACACTGATTTTGGACTTCTGGACTCCAGAATTGTGAGATAATATTTTTGTTAGCAACTTTCCACTAGTTTGTGACAGTAAATGTAGGAGACTAACACAGCATCTATCAGAATAAATATTAAATTAAATAGTAGAACTCTAACAGGCTGCTCTTTCCCAGCAAACATGGCAGGGACCTGCAATCATTCTGTTTAAAAAGAGACACAGGGACCACATACAGAAATACAGCCCTAACATAAGTCACTGAATTAAATTGCTATATATGTCAGGTATGTTCACTTTTCTCCACCGAGAATTTATTAAGGATTTATACACTTTCTACTTTCTCTGTGGGCGGTTTTATGAACTTCTTTTAAAAACATTACAATGGCCATTAGCATAGACATCAGTCGCTCTTATTCATTCTACCCAGAAATTTTCTTTCATGAAAGAGAAGACAAAACCCAGAAATTTTTAGTCTTAAAAAATGTCAATATGGGAACCTTTTAAATTTCATTTTATTCTTTTAATTAACACGCAGTTAAATTGGCTCTTGTGTGTAGCTCAATGAATTTTAACACAGGTATTTATTTGTATAACCACAATCACAGTCAGGGTCCAGGACACTTCTTTTTTTTTTTAAATGTTTATTTATTTATTTTGAGAGAGACCGTGAGACAGTGCAATTGGGGAAGAGGCAGAGAGAGAGGGTAAGAGAGAGAATTTCAAGCAGGCTCTTCATGCAGCATGGAGCCCAACACAGTGCTTGATCCCATGACCCTTAACCAACTGAGCCACCCAAGTGCCCCAGGATCCCAGGACACTTTTGTCAAAGGACTTCCTGGTGCCATCTCTTAGCAGTCACATACTTCCCATGGCTGACCATATACTCCCAGGTCTTGGCACAGGGCTTCTAAAACTCTTGTAATATCGTAAGTCATATGAGCACAAGGAATATCTTTTTTTCCAATATCTGGCCTTAGACCCTAGTTCTTGACACAGAGTTCCTAAGTCCCATGGAATTTCCTGGGTGATTAGTGTGTCTTTTGTTCTAATGAGGTGACTATAGGTGGGCCCCTGGATGAGTGTGGTGACCAGAAAGACCAAACCATGATTAGAAGCTTGGAATTTGCAGCCTCGTTCCCCAGTTCTCCAGAGAGGGGTTGGAAATAGACTTAATCATATCATGCCTATGTGATAAATGTCTATAAAACTCCCAGTAGTGCAGGATTCGGGGAGCTTCTGGGTTGGTGACTACATGGAGGGACAGGGAGAGTGATGTGCTGGAGATGACATGGGACTCTGTGTCCCTGCCCACATTCCTTCCTGGCCGTGTCTCGCATCTGGATATTATCTGTATCTTTTATCATGTCCTTTAATAATTAAAAAAACCTATAAGCAGTAAGTGATGTCTTTTGTTGTGTTCTATGAGCCACTCTAGCAAATTAATCGAACCCAAGGAAGGGGCTGTTGGAACGTCCAATGTACAGCCCACTGATCAGAAGAACAGTTAACCTGGGTGTGTAAGTGCCATCTGAAGTGGAGGATGGTCTTGTGGACCAAGCTCTGGACCTGTGTGATGCGATGTGACCTCCTGGTAGATAGCGTCAGGATTCAGTTACATTACAAAACACTCAGCTGACGTCTCAAAATTAGTCACATTTGGTGACCAGAAGTGTCTGAGGTGAAGTGTTCTGTGTGAGTAGTAAAGGGAAAAAAATGTGAGGAAGAGAAAGGTCGTTTTCTTACACCCCAGATGACCCAGCAATCCCACCAGTAGATATTTACCCTAGAGAAATGGAACTATATTCCTACCAAAACCTGCACAGGAATGTTCCTTGCAGCTCTCGATTCATGATTGCCCAAGCTGCAAACAACCTAAATGTCCTTCAATGAAGAATGAATAAACAAACAATCGGACAGTACAATTGAATGTGCTCAGTAATTAAAAAGAATGAACTATTAATATACACAACTTGGATGAATCTCAAAGGCATGAAGCTAAATAAAAGAAGCCTGTCCCAAGTTCCTGCCTTTAGAACACTTCTAAGATTTGATCCTTGGGGTGAAGTCCTCCCATCTTAAGGATGCTAACGTAGAGACAAGACAGAGAAGCAGAGGAGCCCTACAGCCTTGGAGGGGCTGTGCATGGAAGAGATTGAGCAGCACAGAACGTTAGGACAGACTGCAAAGACCACTTCACACTCTAACACACAAATCCAGCAGCCCTCAGGGATGCAGCCTCATCCCAGGAACTTAGTGTGTGAAACTACCACACGGGGCTTGTACCACAGGAAAGCCTAACACGTAGCTTTGCCCACCAAGGAACAGAAAACCAGCCACCACTCCCTCACTCTTCCTCTTTGCTGGAAACCTCCCTGCCTCCGAAGCGTGGGCTGTGAGTTCACTTTCAACAGGAAACATCTCCTTTCAGAGGACCTGGAGCACTAAATGTTTTGGAAGAGTTGGTTAAAGGACTCAAATTTGCTGAGATCCAGAAGGAAAGATTAAATAACAGGTTGAGCATTGGCCTCCATGAGCCAGAGGAATAACCTGAGCCCATGTAGGTGAGGATCCCACCACGAACTGGTGCACTGAACAGGAGCTTGGAGGCTCACGGCTGTTTTACATAAAGCCACTGGCTTTTGAGATAACCCAAACCAATCCCTTCATATCAGTTTTGTAGTGCTTCTCGAACTCATAGATGTGTGTCTTGAAAAGTCTTGGAGACAAGTAAAGGGAAAACTATGGGGAGAGACAAGGTCAGTGTTGTCAGGAGTTAGTAAGGAGGGAGGAATGACAAAGTGGGGCCCAGGGGACTTCAGTGAAGCCATTCTATGTGATACTGCAATGGGGGCTACGTGTATGATGATATATTGGTCCAAACTCGGAGAAGTTACAATACAACCCAGATGTAAACTCTGGACTTTGGACGATGACGATGCATCAATGCAGGTTCATCAACTGTACAAAATGCACCACTCTTGTGGGAGGTACTGATAAAGAGGGAAGCTGTGACTGTGTGGGAGGTCGAGGGGATACGGGGAATCTCTGTAACATCTTAATGTGACTGTGAACCTAAAACTCTTATTTTTAAAAAAGCCTATTAAAAAAAAATCTTGGAGAATGCCCAGTTCTGCCAAGGTAGAAAAGATCCTTATCCTGCCAGGTTCTTCCCATCACAACTAAAAAACACTGGCTATAATACAACAACAAGCATAGGAAGGATTTCACCAGCAGAGAGAGGAAGTGCCTGGGGACCTCAGGACTTGAGGAAAAACACAGCAGTGACTTCCCTGGGGTTCCTTAATGCTTCTCATACTTCTCATATATCCTCAGTAGGGTACTGCAGAAACCCCAAACAGGCACAAACAAAAAATCTCCAAGGAAACCTGTTACCCTGCAGTCAATGGGCCATGAAAGGGATGACTTAATAACAGAAAACCTTTTGAACAATTACCCTACTCCAGCCAAATACCAATGTATAAAATCATATCCTTGTGGTTTCAGTGAAGCCAAACAAGGTCTAGCCCATGTCTACCCTCTACGCTACCCCATACAGAGTCAGCTGTGGGCCAGTGCTCTGACTCTGTGCTTGGCGGTGTCCACAGGGAAGCACACAGTTAGTTTTCCATCACCTGTCCAGAGAAGAAGACAGCACTCTGAGTCCCCTGGTAGGGTCCAGCTGGAACTGAGTCTCCACTCCCACCCAACATCAACTAGACTGAATTCCTGAATTTGGAAATACGAGTCAGGGTTAGTCAGTGCCTCTCTGTGACCCACTCCTGGTATAAGCTGAGCTCAATATCCGCATCTAACCCTTACCAAGGAGACTGAAAGAGGCAGTGCCAACAATGGCTAGTTGGCAGTCTCACAACGGATTAACATCAAATGTATGAATTCTCTCACAGAAAATAAAGGAGAAGGAAACACATTCCAGATAATTTTAGAGGCTAGTCTTTATTATTCTGATACCAAAACCACACAAAGACCACTCAATAAAAACTAGAGACCAGTATTTCTCATGAATTTAGATGTAAAAATATTCAACAAATATTAGCAAATAAAAATCAGCAAAGCATACAAGAATTATACATCATAATGAAGTGGGATTTTATGCAAAAATCAACATTCAAAAATCAATCAATATAACCCACCGTAAGAACACGCTAAAGAAGAAAAATCATGTGATCATATGATTTGACGTAGAAAAACATTTGTCAAAATCCAATATTTATTAATGTTAAAAATTCTCAGTAATCTAGGGATAGAAGGCACATCATCAACTTGATAAAGAACACATAAAAAAAAAACCTATAGCTAACACCATATTACATGATAACAGAGTGAATGGCTTCCCTATAGTATTGAGAACAAAGCGAAGATGTCTGTTTTCACCAACCTCATTCATCATAATGCTGGAAGGTCTAGTCACTACAATAAGGCAAGAAAAAAAAAACACGAAAGTCATTAAGATTGAAATGGAAGAAATAAAACTATCCCTATTTACCAATGACAAGATTGGTAGAAATTTACCAATGGTAGATATGTAGAAAACTCCAAGAAATCAACAATAAAAGCCACTTCGAAGGCTACTTGAGTTTGACAAGTTTCCAAGATAGAAGATAAACACACAGAAGTCAATAGCTTTTCCATGTACAAAAATGAATATGTGGATGCCAAAATTAAAACACAGTACCATTCCTAATCATGCCAAAGAAAATGAAATACTCAGCTGTAAACCTGATAAAACTTGTATAAGACTCATAGTCTGAAAACTACAAAACTGATGAAAGAAATCAAAGAAGATCTGAACAGACACAAGGCCACACCATGTTCATGAATAAGAAGACTCAACAGAGTGAAGATGTAAATTCTCCCCAAACTGACCTATACGTTTAATGTAATTCCTTTCAAAATTCCAGCAGGGATTTTCTGTTGACAGAAAATTTATAGGAAAGTTATTGGTCTTAAGATATCTAAAACAATTTTGAAAAAGTATCAAGTAGGAGGATTCTGATAAAGTTTTAATCCAGTACAGAACTCATGGCAATGTCAGAAGAGGGATAGACACAAAGATCAATAGAAGAGACTAGAGAAATAAGAAATAGCCATATACAAGTATGATCAACTGATTTTCATAAAGATATGAAAGGAATTTAATAGAGGAGAGATAATGATAGTATTTCCAAAAAATGATGCTGGAATAATTGGGTATCCATAGGCACACAAAACAAAACAAACAAAAAATAAAAATAAAAACCAGAAAACAAAACAAAAAACCCCCACAAAATCTCAACCCAAGCCTCACACCTTGTATAAAATTTAACTCAAAATGGATCATGGATTCACATGTAAAATATAAACTATAAAACTTTTAGAAAAAAATTGGAGAAAATTTCTGGGATCTAAACTAAGGCTAGGATAGCCTTGACATCCAATGCCTGGTTCATAAAAGGAAAATTTTATTAATTGGACCTCATCAAAATGATAAATTTTACTCTGCAAAAAACCTATTGAAGGGATAATAAGCTATAGACTAGAAGAATACACTTGCAAGCCATGTACCAGATACAGAACAAGGAGCTACAAAGAACTCTCAAAACTCAACAGTGAAAAGTCAAAGAATCCAATTGGAAAATGGACAAAAGATATGAAGAGTCATTTCTTTTTTTTTTAAAGTTTCTTTTTTTTAATTTAATTTATTTTTGAGAGACAGATCGAGAGCACGAGCATGGGAAGATCAGAGAGAGGGAGACACAGAATTTGAACCAGGCTCCAGGCTCTAAGCTAGCCGTCAGCACAGAGCCCGATGCAGGGCTCAAATCCATAAACCGTGAGATCATTACCTGAGCTGAAGCCAGACGCTTAACCAACTGAGCCACCCAGGCACCCCTGAAGAGTCATTTCAATAGAGAGATTATACAGAAGGCAAAAAAACACAAGAAATGAGGGGCACCTGGGTGGCTCAGTCACTAAAGGATCCGACTTCAGCTCAGGTCATGATCTCATGGTCCCTGAGTTCCAGTCCCTCGTCAGGCTCAGCGTTGTCATGACAGTGCAGAGCCTGGAGCCTGCTTCAGATTCTGTGTCTCCCTCTCTTTCTGCCCCTTCCTGCTCGTGCGCACTCTCTCTCAAAAAATAACCATTAAAAATTTAAAAAGGGGGAACACATGAAATGATATTCAGCATTATTAGTCATTAGAGAAATGCAAATTAAGATCAGGATGAGAGGTTACCACACACCTATCACAATGTTCAAACTAAAATATAGTGACAACACTGAACGCTGGTGAAAATGTAGTGAAACTGGATCACTCATACAGTGTTGGTGGAGATGTAAAAAATAGTACAGCCATTCTGGAAAACAGTTTGGAGTTTCTTATACGTTTAAATATGGAACTACCATATGACCTCACACTTGCATTCTTTGACATTTATCCTAGAAATATGAAAACCTACACTCACTCAAAACTCTGTATATGGAAGTCCATAACAGCTTTCTTTGTGATAGTCACAAACTGGAAAGAACCCAGTTGTCCTGCAGGAACCCATATGCCCACCCTGTGCAATATCACTCAGCAATAAAAAGAAATATACTACTGATACACACAACTTGGATGAATCTCTAGGGAATAATGCTGAATGAAAAAATCCAATTTCAAAATCCTTCCATTTTTATACTATTCTTGAAATGACAAAATTATAGAACTGGAACACAAACCAGTAATTGCCTGGTGTCAAAAGTAGGGATGAGAAAGGTGGATATGGCTATTAAAGGATTAATAAGAGAAATCCATGGATGATGGAAATGTTCTTGACTGTCTCAAAGGTAATTTCTTGGTTCTAACATTGTACTACACCTTTATAATAATTACCATTAGAGGAAACTGGATAGAGGTTATATGGTATCTCATTGTACTAGGACTTATGACTATATGTACGTCTACAATGATCTCAAACACAATGTTTAACTAAAAAAAAAAAACCCAAACAAACAAAAAACAACAAAAAAACATAACTATTATAAAATTCTCAGTCATTTATACTCTGTCTCTCTCTCCTCTCGGATTCTGATTAAATACACACTTCTTTTACCCTCTTCTTTTTGTCATCTCTTTCCATTTCTCCTTACTGAATTTTGGAGAGTTTATTTGCACTTACCTTCCAGCTCACCAACTCTCTCTTCAGCTATATCTAGTCTGCTTTTAGAACTGCCCTTTGGGGGGCCTGGGTGGCTCAGTCTGTTAAGCCTCCCACTTCTGCTCAGGTCAGATCTCACGTTCGTGGGTTCAAGCCCCGCGTCAGGCTCTGTGCTGACAGCTCAGAGCCTGGAGCCTGCTTCTGGTTCTGTGTCTCCTTCTGTCTCTGCCCCTCCCCCTCTCATGCTCTGTCTCTCTCTGTATCAAAAATAAATAAAACATTAAAAAAAATTTTAAAAACCTGCCCTTTGAATTTTCATATATAATATCTTTTGCTGTTGTTTTAGATAAAGGGTAAATCCAGTCCTTGTTACTATGTCTTCAGCAGAAGCTGAAGTTCCCCCCTTGAATTTTGTCTACTAGTCTCACTTCATTCTCTTTCTGTGCCCCTTTTAATCATTTTCTCTTGTCTGAATATATCTTGAAAGCTTGTGTTTTATTTCCTTGTACACGATCAGCATAATTACTTTATCATCTGGATCTTATAATTCTAATTCCTCAAAACTATCAAGTCCTTTTCTGTTGTCCATTGTTTGCTGGTTCTCAACTCATGAATTTCCCCTTGTGCCTTATTATTGCTATCCTTAAGATAATATTCAGACAACAGAAAAATTTTCTCCAGAAAAGTTTTGTGTTTGCTTTTTTGCCTTGGAAATTGGATCCAATAAAATTTAATTTGAAGGCTTGAGATTGTTGATTAGATGGATCTTGGCTGTGATTTCTGCATCTGTTGCACTTCTGGTTCACTTTCATCCTGGGAAATAACATTTTAGGATCCTAGCTTGTTTTAGGGAAGGTCTTTTATTACTTTCTTGTTTTCTGTCCTGTTCTCCCATAGACTGTCAAAACATATGTTCTACCAATCTCTACCACCATTTGAAATGCCCTCAGGGCTTCTGTGCATCTTTATTTCTTTGTGTTCTAGTTTTTCCACTTTCTTTGGTCCTGGTGATTCCTTCTTTTGTCATTTATTCAATGCTCCTAAGAACAATTTAAAATATATATTTTATCTTTATTTATCAATTGGTTTCCAGAGAAGGATTGATTCGAATTGCCTATTATCCCATTATCTGAAATAGAAAGTCACAGATCAGGGGCACATGGGTGACTCAGTTGGTTAAGTGGCTGACTCTTGATTTCAGCTCAGGTTATGATCTCATAGCTCTGAGTTTGAGCCCTGCATTGGTCTTCACACTGACAGTGGGGAGCCTCTTTGGGATTCTCTCACTCTCAAAACATAAATAAATAAGTATTAAAAATGTTTAAAAAAGAGAAAGTCACAGATCTATTTTTTTTAATTAGGAAAGAATGAATACTTTTATCAAAGCTCAAAAAGTTTTGATGGTATCGTTTCTAATTTGATGGAGAACTTGAGTAATTATATTAAGTAGTTTACATTGTGCAAACATCTATAAACATTATAAATTCAAGTCTAATTGGAAATTATGCAGACTATTTACATGTGCCAAAAGATAACACATTGCTCATTAAAAATTCCTTTTAAATTATACCAATGATATGTGAGGGATGCTTACTGATTTTTTAAAATAAATTAGTAAATTAAGAAAAAGAAATTGAGTCCAAGTTATTTTAACTGAAAGGACATTTTTAATTTACTTTGATGATTTTAAATTTACTGGCTATGTCATTTAGCACACCTAAGAATACTAATGATTATACCTTTGAAGGACAGATCTCTTGGGTTCACATAAAGAAGGGTATGAAAAGGAGGCATCTCATTTGTTTCTAGCTTTTTGATTTTTTGTTTAGTAAAAATGAGCTAAAACAGTTGAATATTGTTTTCTGTTCTCTTAGAGCTTTCTTTGTGACCTATTGCAGGGGTTACTGAGCTTCTGAGCTGCTAACTCTCCTGGTAGTCCTGGTACCTAGTCCATTTTGGACACTATGGGTAGAGTCAGAGTTTTTCAATTTCCTGGACAATCTAAGGCAGATGTCTGGGTCCCAATTAAAAGGTGACCTATGACTTAAGTAGAAGTGAAGGTCTAAATCCTAAGACCTCAAGTGCTTATCTCTCAATGACTAGAGGAATCTTTTTTGTGCTTGGAGATGAGACCACTTACTTCATTTGGGGAATAATAATAAAAGAAGAAATCATAGCATATATTTGAACAGTGATTTAGAATTTACAAAATGCTTCTGTGCCCATGATATCAATTGGTTATCGCAACCACTGGGTGAGTTGGGTTGAACAGGAGGCAACACTGGCCATGCACAGGGGTGCTTTGCTTCCCTGCCTAGACTTTCTCATTATCACTCATTCTACCAGCCACAGGGAATAGAGACAAGATTTATCTTTCATTTAGTTAAAATGGTGATTCCAACAAAAGCCACTAATCCCTTTCTTATGGATTTCTTTTTAGAAAATGCAGATGATATACCTTTTTTATGTTTATTTTTGAGAGAGAGAGAGAGAGAGAGAGAGAGCGAGCAGGAGACACAGAATCCCAAGCAGGCTCCAGGCTATGAGCTGTCATCACAGAATCCTATGTGGGGCTTGAACCCATGCACCCTAAGAGCAAGACCTGAGCCAAAGCTGGAGGCTTAACTGACTGAGCCACCCAGGTGTCTCAATGTACTTTTTTCTAAGAATTTTTCCTCTGTGGATAACATATTTCTCTTTTATTTTCTATTTATTGCCTTTCCTAGCTCAAATATTTTCATTAATTCATAATTCCTTTATTTAGTGTCTTTCTGTTTGAAATTTTGCATAATCAGACCATACTCAGCCTTTGAGGGGAAAGAAAAACAATTGTCAAAATAAAGTGAGGTTGACATTTAATTCTAAAAGAAAGATCACTTGTAGTAAAAAGGGGCTTTAAATTAAAACAGATGATTCTAAAATCGATTGCCTGTGTAGAGTTTTGATTTATAGAAAATGCCAAACAACTTGTACTTGTTTTTTTGGAAAATTGCAGGTCTTCCCATAAGATTTTCAAGGCAAATGGTTTAATTTTTTGTCCTGAACAATATTAAGATCCAACCTCAGATGAGAGAACTGAACAGTTGCAATGTTTATTGTCATTTAATAGAAACTGAATTACTTTCCATAACAGATCTCTTCTTAGCTGTATTCATAGATCAGCAAGGTCAGTGTGAAATTAAATATATATTTTGTGGTTTAAATGAGGTAAAAAATGAGATTTCCTTGAAATGGTGCCTGATAAGGAAATGCATCTTGTTGTTCCGTGGAGATATATTAAATAGACAGCGTTTCCAGAAGGTTCTAGAGAACATTAACAGGAAGGTAACCTGAGACAGCAGCAGCCTGAGAGAGTCTGACTTCTCCCAGCCCCACCACACACGGCTGAGAAGGGTAAGGAAATTTGGCAGGCTTAGTAATCAGTGAATTACATTTATAATCCACAGAGAATATTGTAAGATGTCTACTTCTGCCCTTTCTGCTGGGTAAAATGATCTTGATGTCTTATCTGAGAGATCAGTAGAGTATAAAATAAAGAAAACAACTCATTGACAAAAGAGACTTCCAACAGCCACAAAATATGTATTAACTCAGCCAGCCCAATGCACAATGCATTGGCCATAGACCGTCATGGAGATGGTCTAATTCCATATGCCATTTACCACCTCTCAGCATTGAGCTCTCCTTTTAAGAATCTCTCTTTCTCCACGAACGCTTAACACACCTTCTGCATGGCTACTGAATCTTTCTCTCCTCAGATGACAAAATCTGTTCCTCTGATTGAATTGAAAGAGCAGGTGACAAGGATAGGGTGGGGATGGGAAGAGACCAATCCTGCCCCCAAAGAATATTTCGTTTTCTTCTATTTCCTTTGCCTGGGCCTGAACCACAGAGTGATAATAAAATATTAGAGTTGAGCAGATGCTTAATAACCACCCAGAGCAGAGTTTCCCAAACCATGGCACGTGAACAATTATTTTAAACTTTTCTGAATCACATAGTGGAAAAAAAAATGATTCCCTTGCAAATCTGTTTTAATCCTTCTCATAAGAGAAGACGAACTTCACTTTGTGTTAGGCTGTACTTAACACCTCTTCAACATTTGCCATTTCTATTTTTCATAAAGAGAAATAGGTCGACGCCAGAGCCTTTGCCAGAGGAGAAAACCTAACTAGAGTTTATTGGCACTGCTTTTTGGAAAATATTTATTTTGTGATCATTTATATGATATACTGGTCATATGTTTGTAGACACAAAATTTCACTCAGAATAGAATTTAGCAGAGTGAATCAATATAAAGAAAGTTTTTGAGTAGATAATGGTACGGGTGGAATGTAGCCGTAGCAAAAATTATGAAGATGGTAGATACTCTAGCAACTGCCTTTGGAAACACTACTGTAATACAACCCTCTTTTCGGGCAAGTGAGAAGACCAAGGCCAAGGGAGCTTAGGTGACTTGCTCAGGTTTACCAGGGACCTCAGAGCAGCCTCAGAACAAAAACCCAAGTCCAATCTCCTCCAGACTGGTGCATGTTCTGCTAAATCACATGGCTTTCACCTGGTTTGTGAGACTATGCTGCATTACCTTCTCCTATAGAAGTAGAAAACTTATATAAAAGCATGAACTACATCTTCAGTGCTATAAAGAATCACAAATTTTAGGGTTTAAGAAGAGATGTTCATAATAACACTGAGACATGATTCAGGGTCCAATGCCATTTTCAAGATAATTAAGAATAAGGTACTGAAGCCCATATTTGGGAATTTCCACTCTAATGTTTTTCTTACTGCCTATTTGCCTTTTTAAAAATAATTTTGTCACATATATGTGTTTACATATACATATCCAGACACATATCACATAATCTGAAAAATACATCCATTCGTTTTGCTCTTCCAGCCCTATAAAAAAGTATCATTCTACGGGTAGGCAATTGTGAGTTATTTTTCGCTGAATAAGGTTTCTAAAGTTCAACTAGGATATGCTACATAACTGTTACTTATTAATTTCACTGATGTATAATATTCTCTTGTCTAAACGTGTTCCATTCCTACGGTGATTGGGTTCACTTTCCCCCAATACGGACAGTGTTGCTCTGACCACCTCTGGAGTGGAGTTAATAGCAAAGCATATATGAATGTCCAGCTCCCCATGACAACGCAAACTGTTTCCCAAAGTGGCTGTATCAGTATAAACCTGCATTTACATTGTTCCTGCTTCTTTACTTCCTAATCAACAAGATATCTTAATTTTTTAAAAATTTTTTTAATGTTTATTTTTAAGAGAGAGAGAGAGAGAGACAGCGCGAGCAAAGGAGGGGCAGAGAGAGAGGGAGACACAGAATCCGAAGCAGGCTCCAGGCTCTGAGTTACCAGCACAGAGCCCGATGCGGGGCTCGAACCCACAAACCGCAAGGTCATGACCTGAGCTGAAGTTGGAAGCTCAACCGACTTTTTGTCAGTCTACTGGCTGTAAAGTGCCTGTGCTCTCATTTGGCATTTCTCTGATAATAATGAGGATGGGTGTCTTCCTATTTGCTTACGTGCCATTTGGGTTTCCACTTCTGTGAAATTCTTGTTCATGTGTATTACCCTTTTTACACTGGGTTGTCTTTCTTTTAACTTATTTATTTATCATTTTTTTTTTACTGGAATTTATCGATCTTTGTGTTTTTGTCTAGGAAAGCACCCCCTTTTCTCAAGGCAGTAGTTTTAAAGTTTTAGTTTTTATATTTATATTCAAATATTTGTTTTAGGGGCGCCTGGGTGGCTCAGTCGGTTAGGCCTCCGACTTCGGCTCAGGTCAGATCTCACGTTCGTGGGTTCGAGCCCCGCATCAGCCAGCTCAGAGCCTGGAGCCTGCTTCTGGTTCTGTGTCTCCTTCTCTCTCTGCCCCTCCTCCTCTCATGCTCTCTCTCTCTGTATAAAAAATAAATAAAACATTAAAAAAAATTTTTAAAACCCCAAATATTTGTTTTATATTTGATGTTGGCATAACACTATAGAATAGAGATTCTATTTAATACTTTCTATACAGAATAGCCAATCAC
Organism: Helogale parvula; assembly: GCA_004023845.1. Classification (NCBI taxonomy): domain Eukaryota; kingdom Metazoa; phylum Chordata; class Mammalia; order Carnivora; family Herpestidae; genus Helogale; species Helogale parvula. Next base: position 50,474 of record PJEM01007582.1, on the reverse strand, counting down.
CCCAGTGCCGTGTATCAGACCCTCTACAAAACCTGTTCTAGCAAAAGAGAAGTTTCCATACAGCACAGGTCCCTGGGCCCCCATTTCTTTTCCATTGTTCAGTTTCTTTGTTCCTATGTTAAAGCCACACGGGCTAACACCTCAAGCGCAATGCTCCATATACAATTGTCCGGCTCCTAATTTTAAGGGGAATGGTCCTAATTTGTCACCACTGATAATGGTATTTACTGACAGGTAACTTTTATTGGGTTAAGGAAATTTCCTTCTATTTCCAGTTTGCTAAAGGATTTTACAATCATAAGTAGATTTTGAATTTTATCAAATACTTTCTTTGAATGCATTAAAGTATTTTCACCCTTTAATCTGTAACCGTGCCGAAGGACAGAATTTTTCTAACATTAAACCACCTTTCCACTCCTAGAATACACCATTATGTTTTTTTATCACAAGCTATGGGTGTCTAACATGCAAGAAGAAAAGCAATTGACGCATCTTTACTCTTTAAGATCTGTTCTTGCTCTGATCCTTTATGTCCAGCGTCAACAAACTCGCCCAGCAGAGCTCGGAAAGTGTGTGTGTGGGGTGTGTGTGTGTGTGTGTGTGTGTGTGTGTACATATATGCAAACATTTATGTGTGTGTGTCTTTTTTCCGTTTAAAGACTCAGTTTTACTGCAAATCCTGGAGTTCTGTCATTGTTTCCCCCCATCCCAGTATGCAGATGAAAAACAATGGTGACTAGCACTAGAAAACAGAATTGCAGATTGCAATGGTCTCTCCTTGACAAGGCAAATGGGTTTTAAAAACTAAAATGCAGTAAGTTTAAGCTGGTTAACAAATTAATTTAGTCTTTCACAAAATTATAAAGCTTGAACTACACAATTTATAAAGAAGACATAAAAATCCACTTATGTCTTCAATATCTTATGTCTCTATGAATGAAAAAACTTCACTCATAACTATGTGTTCAGTTACTTTAAAAATAGTTGGGTGCCTGGAACGGCCCTGGGACTTTATTAAGCACCTGCACAAACACCATGTCACTTTCTAACTAGAGTTCACCAGGGAAACTGAAGGCTTTGCTGACAGTGAATTGACTTCTTGAAGTACAAGACGAAGTGATGACTTCCATTTTCATTTATATCTACAGAAGAAACACTTCTTTTCAAGTGATTATTACTCTAAATATTAAAGAAAATAAAGGCAAAAAAAACCTCTCAAAGCATAACCAACTGACACATTGATTTTGCAATTTTCATATATTTTGCATGTTGGCATTAATATTTGTTAATTATAGCTTTTGCATCTCTTAGAATTCCCAGGGTGGAATTTTAAAATGTATTTTAGTTATTTCTTTTTACTTTGTCCAATAATCATGTTTATAATTTAGATAGCTTAATTTTTACAGTTATTAAGTACTCTATATTTTGTAACAGTAAGTTTTCCCCCTACATACCTCTTATACACAGTCTTATATTTTAATTAGGTTTATTTTAAATGACTCCAAGAAGCTAACACACTTGTAAGCGAAATAATCATACTTAAAACAAACAACCAAGAAGTATGATTTAAAGTCATAAAATGCAATACTAATAAGTCACTTAAGCAAGTGAAAAAAAATTTAAATATTTAATGTCCTTTCCAGCAATGATAGATTTCATTCTTGAAAAACGTTCTTGTTAGAACACTGGGTTAGGAAATGTTTCCAATCAGCTCTTAAAATTACAAACAATGTACCTAGGCTTTCACATGTCCAATTTGCACACGGAATTTCTTTGGCTAACCTTAACTCACCAAAGCATGAACTGCTACTAACATAGGAGAAATCAGGTGGCCTCATCTTGCTCAGTGTCTAAAGGCCAGATTTCTAGTTAATGTGAAAAACAGCACGAGTCGAACAGCAGAGCCATAAAACTGCTCTTGCAGCAAATGGAAGACTGTGCGTGCGTTCGGAGCCAACTCAGCCTGACCCACATCTCAGGAGGGATCCTCAGAGAGAATTCACTTATACTCTGTTTTGCATATGACTCAAACTTTTTTCTTTTTCAACTTTTTTTTTCTATCAGAAACCGGGATTCTGGTTGTGCCCGCATTTAGTATTCAACCATGAGAGCATGCGGAAACAGCGCATTCTGGCGTCTGACACGAGTTGTCTTCCATTTTCTTGAAATTCCGTTCATATTGAATATTGACAAAATGGAAGCTAGTGTGCACTTTATGGAACCTATGATGGGTCTATAACCATCCTGGGTGTCCCCTCAGGGCCCACAGAGTCCTACTATGTGCCGGATTGGGTGTGCATCCCAACTGTGGGCATAGACACACATCTGCCACTATTTGAGAACTGTCCCCTAGCTTTGACAACTAAAAGTTGGTTTTACGTTTCTCTGATTCAGCAGTGGAAAAGCAAAGACTTTCCTCCTAGAAAAGGAGGCTACTTGAAAAGACAATGAAATACGAAGGGCAGTTTTTGGAGAGATGAGGGGACAGAGGCCGGTGGGAAGAGGAAGTAGACTCGCGCAGGGGAGACCATGCTGAAGTCTCATAATCGTGAAAGTCTGTGCAGTGAGTGCAGTGATCGATACTGGACATCATGGCACCAGTGTCTGAGGTCTTGGTATTACAATTTGTGATCCTGGGGAAGTTCATTCATCTATTACATGGGATGATGGAAGAATCATCTTCATAGGATTGTTGTAAGGATAGAAAAAGTTGGCTTAGAAAAATTTCTGGTACATAATGACTTTTGAACACATACTGGCTGTTATTATTTTTTCTAAGATTCCAATACTGTTTGGAACAGGCAGAAAGAAAACCTAAGAGAGGTCACTGATTTGAGATATTTCCTCTTTTCTCATGCAGCGTTAGCATTACAAATTTGTCACTAAGGACTCAGCGCTGCCCACATATTTGTGTATCTCCTATTTTCATTTTAATTCAGTTCAAGAAGACTTTTTGATTTCTTCTTTGCCCTACAGGTTATTGAGAAGTATACTATTTAGTTTCTAAGTACTTAAAAATTCTCCAGAAATCTTTCTGTTGTTGATTCCTCACTTAATTCCATTGTGGTAAGAGTACCTACTAAGTATCACTCGAATCCTTTTAATTTTATTAGCACTTGTTTTATGGGACACTGTACTAACTTTATTGAAAATTGTTCTCTGTGCACTTGAAAAGAATATGTATTCTGCTGTCATTGGATGGAATATTCTATAAATATCAGTTAGGTCCAATTAGTCAAAAGTATTGTTGAAGTATTCTATATTATTACTGATTTCCCATTTACTTATGCTAACATTTTTTTGAAGGAATGTGTTGAAATTCCAGACCCTAATTGTGGAATTTTTCTATTTGTCCTGAAACATCAATCAGTTTTTGCTTTACTTATTTTGAAGCTCTTCCATTAGTTACAGAAATATTTAGAGGTATTGTGTCCTCCTAATGAGTCAATTTTATGAGTTACATATATATGGATATGTAAGTTTTCCCTGGTAGTATTGTTTGAAATCTACCTTTCTGATATGAACATAGTTACTCCAGGTTTCCTTTGATAATATTACTGTGGTATGTCTTAGTCCATCCTTTTAACTTTTTATGTATTTTGAAATTTAGAGTTCACTTCTTATAGGCAGCATATAGTTGGGTCTTGCTTTTTTTCTTATCTGACAATCTCTATCCCCTAATTAGGGTTTTTAGACATTTACTTTCAATGTGATTACTGGTAGGGCTAGGTTTATAACTATCATCTTGCTGTTACACTTTAATTTGTCCCATTTCTTATTTGTTCCCTTTGTCTTCTTTTTTTTAAAGACTTCTTTTATATTAATTGAGTATATTTTCTAATTCCATTGATCTCCTTGTTGGTTTGTCAATGATCAATTCTTCACATTGTTTTCTTAGTGATTGCTTTATATTTTCTAATATACATAAGAAGTTGGCAATATTTTCTTGTAAAGGACCAGATAATAAATATTTTAGACTTAGGAGCCACATATGGTCTTTGTTACATATTCATTTTTCTTTAACTTTTAAAAGCATATAATCATTCTTAGCTTATACCTCATGCAAAAACAGGCTGTGAGCTGGATTGATCTGTGAACTGTGGTTTACCAACTGGTCATATACATCTTATCAGTCTTCCTTCCAGTAATATTGCACCAGTTCATGGAATAAGTCTCTTCTAAGAATACACTTCATTTCTTTCTTTCTGGCTTTTGTGCTATTTTTGTCCCCCATTTTACTTTTATATATGTTAGAAGCCCCACAAAGCATTATTACTCTTATTCAAACAATTATCTTTGAAATTGATTGAATTACAGGAGGAAAAAAAAAACATAGTTGCTATTCCCTGGACCATTTGTTCTTTTGTGAAGATCCAATTTTCCATCGAGTATTGTTTTTCTTCTATCTGAAAAATTTCCTCTAATATTTCTGTTCTTGCAGGATTGCTACTGGCGAATTCTCCTTTGCAGTGAAATGGTTCCAGTTATGATTTCTTCCATCTTTTATGGATCTGAAAAACCTCTATTTTGCCTTTGTTTTTTAAAGAGAATTCTACCTGGTATAGAATTCTAGGTTGACAGAGTTTAATTTCTATCTTGGTTTGCGTTCTGTGTGTGCTTAAAGAGAATGTGTCTTCTACTTCCATTGGATGGAATATTCTATAAATGTTCATTGGATTCTATTGGTTGACAGTGTTATTGAGTTCTATATTCTTGTAGATTTTATGTCTGATTGTTCTTTTTGTTGAAAGAAGGCTGTGAAAGTGTCTGTAATTGTGGTTTTGTCTATTTCTCCCTTTCCTCTTTCTCAGTTTGAGCTTCACATATCTTGGGGTTCTATTGTTTAGATGCATATGTATTTAGGACAGTAATGACTTTAGTTGGCTTGACCCTCTTGCCCTTATATGATATCCCTCTTTGTCCCTGGTGATTGATCTCTTTGCTCTGAAGTCTTAAATTAAGACAGCTCTTCTGCTTTCTGTTTTAAATGAATGTTTGCATGGTATCCTTTTTCTATTCTTTTACTTCAGCCTACCTACCTCATTACATTTGAAGTGACTCCTTTGTAGACAGCAACTAGTTGGGGGGTTGGGCTTTTTATAGTAGTTATTCTAGGTATTACATTATATATTCATAACTTATCAAAGGCTACTGATGTGGACAATTTACCCATTTGAATGGAACACAGCTGTTTATCTATATTTATGTCTGCTGACCCCCTTGTAATTATCACAAATACTTGCATATATTGAGAGTGATGTTACGTAGTGTCGTAGTTTTGCTTATGACAGTTGTGTCATAACTAACCTAGAAAACTCAGAGAAGAAAAGCCTATTGCATTTACTCCTATTTTTCCTCTATCCAAATTCTTTCTTGCTTCTTAATATACCAAGGTTCATTGTTTTATCATTTTATTGCTGTTTAAAGAAGCTCTCCCAACCATTCTTTTTAGTGTGGGTCTACAAGCTACAAATTTTTTTGGTCTGAAAATGCTTTGAGTTCCCCTCAGTTTTTGAGGCTAATTTTGCTGAGTATAGAATTATGGGTAACAGTCTTTTCTCTCAACACTCTAAAAATGTTATGCTTTCTTCTGGGCTCCAAGGTTTTTAATGAGAAATCCTTCATTCAAATTGATTTCCCTTGTATAATGCATCTTGTCTCTGTGACTGTTTTTTGTTTTGTTTTGTTTCTTTACCTTTCAAAAGCTTTACATGATATTTCTGGGATGGAATCAGAGGGAGTTCTATATTTGGGAGTTCACTAATTTTCCACAATCTGTAAATTTGTGCTTTTGCTAAGTTTGGGGAAATATCAGCCTTTATTTCTTCAAATACACTTTTAGTCTTGCCTTCTCCCTCTTCTTGCTCTAGAACTCTAATGACAGGTGTGTTAAGATCTTTTGTAATAGTCTCACATGCTTTGGAGGCTCAGTTCAATTTTTTTCAAGTCCGTTTTCCTTTTCTTGTTCAGATGTGTTAATTTTTATCATTGTCTCAAATTCATTGATTTTTTTCCCCTCTTCTCTCCCCATTTTTCCCTCAAGCTCATCCACCAAAGTTTTTAATTAAGTTGTAGCTTTTAAGAATAAAATTTTGGGGCACCTGGGTGGCTCAGTTGGTTAAGCAGCCGACTTTGGCTCAGGTCATGATCTCACAGTTCGTGGGTTCGAGCCCTGCGCTGACAGCTCAGAGACTGGAGCCTGCTTCGGATTCTGTGTCTCCCTCTCTCTCTCTGCCCCTTCCCTGTTCATGCTCTGTGTCTCTCTCAAAAATAAACATTAAAAAAAAATTTTTTAAAGAATAAAATTTCCATTTGGTTTTTCTATTTTCTCTTTCTCTGTTGCCACTCTGGCAGGGTGAAGTCTGGCCTCTCTTCTCAGCCTTTTCTGGGGCCTGGAGGTGATGTGAGTGGTGCCACAGGTTTTCCTCTGTGTTTAGCTGAAGTACAGCAGTTACTGCCTAAAAGTATTTTAGATAGAATTGCATAATATTTAGTTAGGAATAATTATTCCCAACTTCAGAATTGGGCTTCTGTTGTGCTCTACCCAATGTGCTGTGAATGATGAGACTTTCCAGTCTAATTTGTGGACCAGGCACAATTCCTACACTTGTGAAATGCAGGCTACAATTCCTTGCAAACTTTTCAGTTGGTTTTTCCTCATGATGAGTGTTCAAGAGCATGCTGTTGAATAGATGAGGGGTATCTTGGCAAACTTCTGACATTCTTGCTTTCCACAGCTCCCTCCTCTTCCATACTCTGTCCTGTCAACTCGAGCTGCCTTTGTCTTGCTTTTAACTCCATCTTCTTGAGTCAGAGAATCTTCAGACTCCACCTGACTTCCCTCTCCCCACATTGCAGTCTCTGCCAACTCTCTGAGGCTAATGAGCTGGGCACGGTTAAGTTCACCTCATTCATTTCCCACTTCAGGGATCACTGCCCTTCAGTGTGTGGTGTACAGTATCCGAAAAACTGTTGCTTCACATATCTTGTCTTGTCTTCCTTTATTTTTCTCAGGCAGGATGGTCAATATTAGACCTCATTGCTCTGTCTTGGCAAGAAGGCTCAGTCCAAGAGACAAGTTTTCAAAATTGGGGTGCCTAGGTGGGTCAGTCAGTTAAGTGTCTTGCTTTGGCTCAGGTCGTGATCTTGCATTTCATGAGTTTGAGCCCATGGTCCAGGCTCTGTGCTGACAACTCAGAGCATGGAGCCTACTTTGGATTCTGTGTCTCCCTCTCTCTCTGCCTGCTTCCCTGCTCATGCTCTCTTTCTCTCTCTCTCTCTCTCTCCCTCTCTCTCTCTCAAAGATAAATAAACATTAAAAAAAGAAGAAGAAAAGTTTAAAAAATATATGCAACTAGTTTCAATGACAACTCCAACACTCCACCCTTCAGGCAGAAAACACAACCCAGCCACCAAGTGAGTGTCCCAGGAACGACGCCAAGCAAAAACCACCAGATGCTGATCGAATAGCAAGAATATGTCAGCTGCAGGGGCTACAAGAAATAGTATGCAATAAAGATTCCATCAGCAGCCACTGTTCTTTGAGGTTTGGGCCATTATTATTTATCAAATTTCTGTATTAAGTTATATATAAGTCCAAAAATGGTACTTAGTGATGAACAGGACCTTAAAGAATACCTAACACATTACTTTTCTTTTCCATCACAGCCATATCACTGTTGAGACAACAGGGGCCAAAAAATATTAATTAATCTGTTCCAGGTTAAACAGCCGTTTAGACGCAAAACAGACCTAGAATTTTTGTCCTGACTTCAGCTCCCACATATTCTGGATCACACCACACTAGCAGAAACTCTGAATCCATTTCTGTTTCCAGGCTCACGTAGATCTTACCGAGAATCACAATGATGGAAATCCGCATTTATTTCGTGCCTACTACGTGCTGGGTGCTCTGTATGTGGTCTCTTTATCCTTTCCAGACACTTTTGAGGAAACCGAAAATTTGCCAAAGTGAACCACTCCTCAGTGATGGCTGGAATTAGGATCTAAATCCAGTTCTGTCTAATTTCAGAGCTTGTAATATTTCCACAACACATCATCATTACTTTTGTCATATTTTGGCTTGTGTTACTGCTTTTATTGTACTGCCTCCATTTACTTCAGTATATTATATCTGTATTTAGGGCCCAGACAGTTTCGTTTTTATTTTATTTTATTTCATTTTTCCTTCATGCTGTGAGGATCATAGTATGGACTAAAATTTGTTTAATAATTTATTTAACTGTTATTTTTGGAGAAGGCAATGTGATACTACAGATCAATTAATTCAATCAGGGTCCCACCATATATGAATGATAGGACTTACCACTAACGTCCCCAGATACCCAGTGTCAACATTTCTTAGGCTGGGTTTTAGGGATTGTTTTATATTCATTAACAAAAGAAATGAAATGAGGAATTTGGCACTTGTCTCTGACAAGGAGTTAGGGTAAGAATTACGTGAGAGCATGACAAACAAGTACAACAAACAACTGTTAAAGAAAATGACTCTCCTCGGAGCTCCATGGAGACGCACAACTGAAAATCAATTAGCAAAAACAAACTGCTAATTGGAACAACTCTGACCCTTATTATTACCCAAATGCTATTGTGGTTTAATTTATGAGTCCTGTTACTACTCTTAATTAAACTGTCTTAAAGGAGAACACCAGTTACCGCAGAAGAATTATTTCATTAAGGATTCATTCTTTTATTTATTTTTTTTAAACTTTTTAATGTTTTTTTTTTTTCTGAGAAAGAGAGAGTGAACAAGCAGGAGAAAGGCAGAGAGAGACAGAAAGGGAGACACAGAATCTGAAGCAGACTCCGGACTGAGCTGTCAGCACAGAGCCTGATGCAGGGCTAGAACCCATGAACTGTGAGATCGTGATGGAGCTGAGGTCAGATGCTTATCCAACTGAGCCACGCAGGTGCCCCAAGGATGCGTTCTTTTAAAATAGAATAATAGCAGAAATATTTGGAACAAATCTCACTGAAACAAGAGATCTTAATTTGCTGCAACATCATAAGCAGATATTTGCTCCAATTGTGGTCCACATAAAGCAGAACTGACTTGACTTCAGTGTGCTATACCCTCACTGTCTCTACACCAGTAGTGGCAGGTGAATGGTTAGCAACTGGTTCTTGGGATGAAAAGCTGATTTGTATTGTTTGCCAATTTTTATATGGTGTGAATATCCCACTCTATACGGTGGGTAGCCAATTTCAAGATACCAACCTAACATCAACTGGCTTGCACAAGTCTTGAAAATTTAACAATTGGCTTATTGCTCTTATTCCAAAGGTAAGAGAAGTTCTTCTCTGAGCCATAGAGAGTCTCTGTTTAAAAATTCCAGTGGTTATTTTTGCATGCATTACAAACACCAACTGGTATAAGACAAGAGTTTGCCCTACAAGGCCTAAAATCTAATTGTGAAGAAAGACTGTTATAAAATATATATAACAGGAAACAAGCAATGTGCCAATAATTGGCATTTGAATAAAGGGGACTACATATAGCCCACAATTTTTAGATTAAAATGTGCTTTTATTCTCTAAACTTTTGGTATACCATAACCTTCATTTTATTTTTCAAGACTTGGAACATTTGACCAAAAAAAAATCTAAACATTGAGGCATTGAGAAAATAAACAATCTTGTGTTTTTTGACTGGCCTCAAGTTATAAGACAAATCATATACATCCGTAGGCTCTCCTTTTCCATATGCATTAATAAATAAATTCATTTTTAAAGATTTTATGTCACAAACATGCTACCGAGTGCTGAATGACAAAAAGAAGTCAAAATACATTCCAAACATTAGTTTTCTATTGCTGCTATAACAAATTACCACAAACCTAGTGTCTCAAATTAACAGAGATTTATTGTTTCATGAGTCTTGAACTAGAGGTCTAAAATGGGCCTCACTAGGCTAGAATCAAGGTATCAACAAGACTACATTCCTTTTGGAACCTCGAGAGGTGAAGCCCTTTCTTTGGTTTTCTAGCTTCAAGAGGCTACCTGCATTTCTTGTCTCTTGACTCCCTTCCTCCACTCTCAAAGCCAACAACTGCAGGTCAAGACTCTCTCACATCACCCCGCTCTGCCCCTGGCTCTTTTACCTTTCTCGTTTACTTTTAGGAATGCTTGTGATTCTTAATCTAGATCATCTAGAATGATTTCCTAATTTTGAAGTCAACCGGTTAGCAACCTTAATGCCCTCTGCAACTTTAATTCCCTTTTGTCATGTAAACTATCATATAGTCAGATCCTGGAAATTGGGATGTGGACATATTTGGGGGTCATTATTCTGTCTACCACAAGTCCTTATATTGAGCGAAGTCAAAGTCTGGCTGCCTTTGAAGCAGACACATAAACATTCACCTAATCCTTCAGGATGATGATCTCTTGAGATCCCATTCACCCCTCCACTCACCCAGTGTCATGGTGTCAACTGCCCCCTTTCTGTGGACGACTTCTGATTTTACATAGGTTATTTTTTCCCCTCTGAACATGGACTCTTATATCCAATTGCCTCCTATATATACCACTCTTATCATAAACACACTGGAAGCATTTTCATTCCCAACCCTGTTCCTTCCGTTTTAGTCAACATCACATCCAGACAGGTTGTGGAAATATGGAGTCTTCCTCAATTCTTCCTTTCTCTTTGTCCCCATTCAAAGTTAATCCAACTCTACTCTCTTTTACCCTTACTATGTCTCAGATGACTTTATTTCCCACAGTCATCACAGTGCAATGTACAGAGGGTAAGATCAGCCTTATTGGAGTCTCCCCTGTGCCCTGTGTAGTTTTATGGCCCTGGGTCTTTGCATGGGCTCTCTGTTCTGTAGGGATACCTTTCCCTCTTGGCTTGGCTGGTTCTGACTCTTCCTCCAGGCTGGGCTAGGTTATTCCCTGAGCACTCCCCAAATGCACTACAACTATACACCATTGCATGCATCTCTTTGTCCTACAATGATTTCATTATTACTCCCCTCTATCAGAACATGAGAAACCCCTCAACAACAAAAGCCATCCCTTTTCCATTTATTCTAGCATTAGTCTAGGGCATAATTAGTTCTCAACAAACATCTGTACTAAGAATACTGGATGACATCCAGGGGTCTTACAAGAACTTAAAATTCTGTTACATTTAGATGTATAAGGATTTAACATTTCAAACAGAATTTTGAGCTCACTAGAAATGTAGAAAAATGTAAGGTGCTATTTATAATCAATATTAATGTTTATCCTGTAGGAAACAATGTTAGTAAAAATCTAACCATGATTCTCATCATTACATCACTTTACAATTGGTTTTAAGCTCGTCTTTCTGATAACTTTGGTCTTTTTTGGTGGGTAGGCAGCAAATCCTGAAGCTTTGGTCTGTATGATGGGCAAGGATTGGAGACTGCACTGAGACAGTGGACACTGAATTTTACATCATGTCCTCTCTTATCTCGATCTCAGGGGGTAGGCTGTCATAGTGAAGGCATGCTAGACGGTGATCCAGAGAACGTCATCTATACTCAGCCAGGGATATTAGAGTTAAAGAAATTTTGAATAAGAAGAAATGATCCTGAGACCAGTTTGTCAAGACAAACAGGAAAACATCTTGACTACAAACGTGATTAAGAACTAGAACAAACAACCTCAGGAATTTGTCAGTTTTTCAAGCCTAGAACTCTTAAATATGGACTATTGGACAGATATACTGGACACATCCATCTGTCTTGTCTAATTCATTTGCAGCTTGGAGGCAGAGGATTAGGCACAAGTATTTGGTAATAGAATGTTCAAGAACATTTCTTGAATACATTTAGGTACAAAAAAATTTTTTAGACAAGAACATTTTTTAAGCACTTGAAAGTTTTAACATTTTTTCATGCAGAAACAAAGCATTGACCTGAATCAATTAATACTCTGTAACCTTAAATAGAATGATACTGAGATCAAGTGGAAGCAGACAAAGAGTGAGTTACAGAGTGAGTTATATCAGGATAGGAAATAATCTCTAGGTAGACAGGCTTTATTTTCCTCACGAGAAATGAAATGACTGCCTTGTCCACTTGTGAGATTTTTGGCCATTTTAGAACAGATTAATCATGAAAACTCATTATGACAACTGCATTCAAAAGTCTGGTATACTCCCTAGAAATAAGTTGGAGCCCACTTCATACATTTTCAAACGTGCCCTCTACTGCTCTGATAGTCCCTATAGAATCTCACTTCCTTTTCCCATTTTTGGAATCACACAAGTGGATACTTCAGTGTTTCTCAAGGAACATTCTGCATCTATTGAATTGAGCTCTATTTTAAAAAGTTAAATATTTTTGATATACATGAGAGATCACACAGTGAACTATCAGAGTCAGATTTCTGACGTCATCAGAGTCATTATTATTAAAGATACAAAATTAAGATACATTGCCTAAACTAATTTATGAAACAGTTTCTAAGTATATTATAAAATAAATCACTAAATACATAATTACTACAAATCTATGTAAATAGAAATTAAGATGTATTATATATGCATATAAACAAACTATCAAAATCAAATATTGCTGATTTGTTTCTTACTACATTATGCGTTTATCAAAACAATCAAGTGTTTTAACTAATGAATTCCCTCTTCTCTGTTAACCAGATTAACAAATGTGAAACTTTAAAAATAGTGTCCAGCACATACTAAATATAAGTATTTACTATTGGTATTATTATTGTTTTCATTCTTTTCTTTTCTTTCTAATTTTTTTGTATATTTATTTATTTTTGAGAGACAGAACACAAGTGGAGGAAGGACAGAAAGAGTGGGAGACACAGAATCCGAAGCAGGCTCCAGGCTCTGAGCTGTCAGCACAGAGCCCAACACAGGGTTCAAACACACACACTGAAAGATCGTGACCTGTGCTGAAGTCAGATGCCAAACCGACTGAGGCACTCAGGTTCCCCTGTTTTTATTATTTTCTTAAGGTAAGCATAGGAAATTTCCAGTGAAAATCCAATAGTCTTTTGAAATGCAGTAAGAGTTTCTTTAGAGTTCTAAGACAAGATACAAATGGCCAGACAGATTGGTTACTTGAAAATTTGTCACAAACTATATTAACTATAATTTATTGTACATTTTCTATTGCCAAACCTTTGTCTAAGTGCTTTCCTAAGCTATTTCACTCACTTAATCTCAACAACAACTTAATTAAGGAGGGTTTATTAGCTTTATTTTACAGAAAAAGAATGTAAGGCTTAGGGAAGTAGAGTAAATATGTACAGTGGTCAGATAACTTTTTAAAGCCAAGACTCACACACTTATGTTGTCAACCAATTTTCCTTGCATACTTCCATGTTTTACATGAACTGACTCCAAAGATGAGTTTTAAATGTAGCATAAGTGGGTGGTCTGATAAGTGCAAATATTGATTGAGCATTGACCTTGGTATACCAATAAGATAGATTTTACACAGTCTACATATGAATTTCATGCAGTCTTCCTGTTGTACTGGATAAACATGGTCAGGGACTTGACAATGATATTTAAGATTTGTACCCCCTAGAGAAATGTAAAGTAGGAGAGATTTTCTTTAAGCCTTTATTCTTCCTAATAGTCATTAACTGCCTCTTTACACCGTATCTCTATTTTTTCTCATTCTTATACCCAAAGCCTTAAAAACATGCACGCCGTCACATCAGCCACTTACATTAATACGTAAAGGACTGTAGTATCGGTATCTCTTGTTCTATGTTATTTAGCCCATTATGATAACTCACTGGTTAGCTTACACTGAACAGGTATAAGCCACGTATTTGCAAGGGCCTTCATGAGTTTGTTAGACATTTCTGAGAATAATAGTTCAACACTGCTTGGAAACAATTACTTGAGAAATAGCACTGTCCGCTATGAGAATCATGGCTCTGACTAAGGATCCCAGACCTTTCTGTTTCTGGGAAACACAAAGAATCAGCCTTTAAAGTTCAGGCACTTCTAGAAAACTTATGAAAGAGATTGGAGAAGACACCAATAGTTGGAAAAACATTCCCTGTTCATGGATCGGAAGAATAAACATTGTGAAAATGTCATGACTACCCAAAGCAATCTACACATTCATTGCAATCCCCATCAAAATTATACCAACATTCTTCTCAAAGCTAGAACAAACTATCCTCAAATTCGTATGGAACCACAAAAGACCCCGAATAGCCAAAGTAATATTGAAGGAGAAAACCAAAACAGGAGGCATCACAATCCCAGACTTTAGCCTCTACTACAAAGCTGTCATCATCAAGACAGTATGGTATTGGCACAAAATTAGACATATAGACCAATGAAATAGAATAGAGAACCCAGAACTGGGCCCACAAATGTATGGCCAATTGATTTTTAATAAAGCAGGAAAGAGTATCCGATGGAAAAAAGACTGCCTCTTTAGCAGGTGGTGCTGGGAGAACTGGACAGCAACATGCAGAAGAATGAAACTAGACTACTTTCTTACACCATACACAAGAACTAACTCAAAATGGCTGAAGGACCTGAATGTGAGACAGGAAACCATCAAAACCCTCCAGGAGAAAGTAGGAAACAACCTCCTAGACCTCAACCGCAGCAATTTCCTACTCGACACATCCCCAAGGGCAAGGGAAATGAAAGCAAAACTGAACTCTTGGGACCTCATCAAGATAAAAAGCTTCTGCACTGCAAAGGAAACAATCAAGAAATCTAATAGGCAACCAACAGAATGGGAAAAGATAGTTGCAAATAACATATAAGATAAAGAGCTAGGATCTAAAATCTACAAGGAACTCACCAAACTTCACACCCACAAAACAAATAACCCAGTGAAGAAATGGGCAGAAGACATAAATAGACACTTCTTTAAAGAGGAGACACATGAAACGATGCTCAACATCACTCATCATCAGGGAAACACAAATCAAAACCACACTGAGATACCACCTCACACCAGTCAGAGTGGCTAAAATGAACAAATCAAGAGACTATAGATGCTGGCGAGGGTGTGGAGAGATGGGCACCCTCCTACACTGTTGGTGGGAATGTAAACTGTTGCAGCCGCTCTGGAAAACAGTGTGGAAGTTCCTCAAAAAACTATCCATAGAACTCCCTAATGACCCAGCAATAGCACTGCTAGGGATTTACCCAAGGGATACAGAAGTGCTGATGCATAGGGGCACATGTACCCCAATGTTCATAGCAGCAATGTCAACAATAGCCAAAACATGGAAAGAGCCTAAACGCCCATCACCTGATGAGTGGATCAAGAAGATGTGGTATATATACACAATGGAGTACTACATGGCAATGAGAAAGAATGAAATCTGGCCATTTGTAGGAAAGTGGATGGACCTTGAGGGTGTCAAGCTAAGCGAAATAAGTCAGGCAGAGAAGGACAGATACCATATGTTTGCACTCATAGGTCTAACAGGAGAACAGGAGAAACCTAATAGAGGACCAGGGGAGGGGAAGAAGGATAGAGAGTTGGGGAGAGAGAGGGATGCAAAACTTGAGAGACTGTTGAATACTGAAAATGAACTGAGGGTTGAAGGGGAAGGAGGAAGGGGGAAAAGAGGTGGTGGTGATGGAGGAGGGCACTTATGGGGAAGAGCACTGAATGTTGTATGGAAACCAATTTGAAAATAAACTATTAAAAAAAAGAAGTAAAAAAAAATAAAGTTCAGGCCCTAACTGAACAAATTAGTAACAATTTACTGTTAACCTGATGTTGAGCACTCGGTAGTCACTCTTCCAGTCACCCGAGGATTGACTAAGAAACAGATGTGCCTAGAGATGGATTGGGGGGGAAAGTACTGTAGTTGAAATTGCTTGTTTTCATTTAATTTTATCTTTTGCATTGTGTTGAGTCCCAGGAGTACATTTTATGAAGGGCATTGACAAACGGAGATGTGCCCAAAGGCAGATGGTAGGAATGTGTGAGTCATGTCGCCCAGAACGTGACGGAGCTCCCTGGGTTCGTTCTGTCTGAGAAGAGAAAGAACAAAGGGAAGGCACATGCACCATCCAAATATTTGAAGAATGTTTCATTTAGTTTTGAGTAACTCCAAGAAACAAATTAAGCCATGAGAAATAGTTGAGAAAACACTTTTTGATTCAACATTTCAAATATTGCTCACAAGGCTGAGCCGTCCAATGAAAATGGCAGCCACTTCACTGTCATTGGAAATGATAAAGTCATAAAAATTCCATATTCAAAGAATCCTTTAGAAGTGCCTGTCATACAGTCCTCCTTTCCCGTGTAAGGAAACAGAATCTCAAAGACGCTATGTGTCATGCTTAAGGGCTTATCCCTGTTGGTGGCAGAGCCAGGACTAGTATCCCAGGTGTTTCTGCTCAAAGACCTTCCACTAGGACTCAAGAGGCAGCAGGTGCAGATGTTGGGTGACCAACAATGTCACAGGAAAGGTATTGAATCATTGCAAGATTGAGCTAGATCCCATCCAAGAAGTCTACTACTTCTCAGGCTCTGTGCTTTGAATTTGATTTGCTTGACATATTTTTTTTTTAAAGAACAAACTTTATAATTATAAGTAAGTATCATTTATTTTCTGTGACTGCTGCTGTACTCAGGTGTTTAAGTCACAGGGTTGGCACTAAGGAGCACCATCAGTTCTGCGGGGTCAGGAAAGAAGGGGATAGTCCACGGACGTTTCTAACAGTCTCTTCAGGACTCAAATAGAAATGCCCTCTTTTCAGGCTACTAAGAACTCATATTGCACCCCTTCTGGGGATATTTGTGCTTAACAGGGAAGACATTCTAATGATGAAATTCCAGAGCAAAGTAATTAAAGGTAAACAAGATTAGTGTGGGGAAAGGGGGAAGGCAGATTTGTCTAAATAATTCTTTGGTTCTAAAATCATATTACATCTCCTTTCTGGAAGGCTTAATGATCAGAAAGAGCTTCTCCTTCATCTTCTAACCACACACTCACACTATTTTGTTAATACATGCTTTTCCCCTCAACACACAAATTCTAGACAAAAAGTTTTCTTACTTGTGAATATATGAAAGATGAGTTCATGGCAAACTACAAGTTTTAGAAACTTGATTCCAGTTCACTATGAATACATGGAATTCTACTAACACAATGTTGATGATGATTTTTTAAAGTTCAAATAAGAGCTAAGGGCTAACATTTATTGAATACAAATTGTGTTCGGTCACATGATAAGTATTCTGCATTCATTATGTCACAACTGAGATTAGATACCATTATTGCTGCAAATTGTATTGTTGCTAACCGAAATTTTGCGAAATCAAAAATTAGTTCTCTAAACAGACCCGCAAAAGTCACACAGCTGGGAAATAGCCAAACTGAGATTCAAACTCACATCTGCTCCAGTGAGAAAGTAACCTGCGAGAAAAAGAGTACATGATATAGAGAAGGGCTAAAAAGAAAGATTTGATTTTGAAAATTTTTTGAATATGACTAAAGCTACCTTTTGGGGTCAGATTTCTTATAATATGCTTATCATGCCATTCAGAGAGAGAGAGAATAAATCTTCTCTCTCTGATTTTCTCAAGGTAATGATCAAAGCTCTTTATACCGTTCTTTAGCACTTTGCTGTATAGACCATCACAATTAGTCTGCTTACCTCCATTTCTGCATTCTTTCTGTACTCACTAACTCAACAAATATTTATTAAGCAGTTGGTATATGCCAAGCACTGCATTTGGTACATGGAATATAACAGACAAAGCTTCCACTTTTCTGAATCTGACAGCTAGGTAGGAAAGACAGACACGAATCAAATACTTACACAAAGGAACATGCAATTTCAAACTGAGATGCATGTTATTGGCATGATATACATGTTAATGCCATGATTGTAGACAGCAGGTGTGTTAACAAGGGTTCTTCATCAGACAGACACCAAAGGTTTCTTTGAGCGAAAGGAGAGAGAAAATGAGAGAGAGAGTAAGAGAGCGAGCAAAAGCAGAACCTCATCAGCTAACAATGGAGGTCTAACCCACAGTGAAGGAGAGAGAGGAAAGAAGATTGGTTGGATAGGTACCTCAGGGAGTTGTATCTGAGCCAGGATTATCTGTCCAAAAAGTCCCCTATATCCCTGCCATGTTCAGTCACCGGCTGGGAGCAGCCTGTGAGAAGTGTGGCCTCAGGGAGCATGCGCAGATGGATTTAATTATACTCCCCACAGTTAGAGGAGTTTTGAGAAGCATATTGTCATGGTGGCCAAACAGGACAGTAACGTGGGATGACCGATGACTGGAAAACATTCTCCTGAAGAATCAATAGGTCCCTGGGATTGAGGGTTGGGGGGAAGCCCTCATAAAGTAAACTGGATGAGGGGGCAAGTGGGGACTCAAATTTGTAAGATTTGAATTTTTTGGCTTATTTATGCATTTTTTGCAGTTTAAAGCAATATTTTTCCCAGCTTTACTGAGCATTATAATTGGCATATAACACTGTGTAAGTTTAAAATGCACAAGGTGTTAATTTGATACACTTACATATAGCAAAATAAGTATCGCCATAATGTTAGTTAACACCTCCATCATATCGCATAATCAGCATTTCTATTTTTATAGTCAGAACATTTGAGTTTTACTCTTTTAGCAACTTTCAAGTATATAATACAGTATTATTAACAGTAGTCACCCTATTGTGCATTAGATACTCAGAACTCATCCATCTTATAACTGGAAGTTTGTGTCCCTTGACCTACATCAGTCAATTGCTTCCCTCTCCAGCCCCTGAAAAACCTTCATTCTGCTCTCCATTTTTATGAGTTTAGCGTTGTTGCATTCCACGTATAAGTGAGATCATATGATATTTGTCTTTCTCTGATTATTTCACTATGACAATAGCTTCAAGAGCCATCCATATTGTTGCAAATGGTAGCATTTTCATCTTTCTCATGGCTGAACAATATTCCATTGTATGTATATACTTCAATGTAGGGTTTGGATTCTTTAAAATATTTTCAGCTCAGGAGGGACTCCCCGTGAATCCCCATGACAAAATAAAACAAAGTGAAGATCTCAGAAATGAGGTCAACTGGACAATCCTTAGAGGTTCATGGCTCTTAAGGGAGGAATTAGGGCGGGAATGTCATTTGCTTAGACAATGTTCACACTCCCAAGACTTTGGTCCTTGTCTTTCTGTCAGATTTATACAAGTTATTTAATTTATTATTACCTAATTGTAAAGTGAGGATCCTGGCATTTATTAAGTCACACACATTAATGATTGATTGGCTAAAGTATAAATTAGAGGAACATGCTGCATTAATTCAGTCGGCATAAGGATTTTTCTCCACCTGCTGTAGTTCCACTAAAATGGCCATAGGTTAATCGCCAATAGAACTTTGTCCCTTTTTGGGCAGAGCAGCTATTTTTGAAACACCACAAATAATCAGTTAATAGGAATCAAATCATCCATCTGATTTTGAGGTCCCTTGGCATCTCATCTTTGTCTCCCTTATGAAACTTTGAGGATAGACTCTTTAAGCTCAATGCCACGGTCGCTACGGTTTATAATTAGTGTCTGACTGGCTTCAGAATGAACATTTTTAGAATAACACTTTATATTTTCAAAATCAGAATATAAAGAAAACCATTTCGTAATCACAAAACTCAGTAGAACTGAAGTATTTGATTAAGTAATTGAGAGTCAGAAAAGTTTGGTTAATTTCCATCTAGAGCCTGTGTCTAGGCAACAGAATGGGTTCAGAAAATTGGCCCAGCTAGTCTCTTGGTAGAAGTGCATTTATTTCAGATGACACAAGTGACTTGAGTATTTCATGTGATGGGTGATAACTACCTTTACATCTTTAATTTGGGGACAATGAACTCCAGATATGGAAGCAGGATCTTTAGACTTTGAATCTCCCAAACAGGGTTGTTCATACTTGAATGTGACAAGTGGGTATTTTATTTGGGTAGAATTGCAGGTGTCAAGAGGTGGTTTAGTTGTGGACTGGAATGAGGCCTGAGGGTCTATGGAGGCACTTGTCCATTTAAAGACTTCTGGGTTTTGCTCTTACTCAAGCCACTTTTGGGTCACTCCATGATTTCCTGCCAGCTTTCCTGCTCCTGTCTGCCCCGACCCCAGTCCTGCCACAAAAATAGCTGTTCTAAATGACAACAATCTAATCATATTATTTCTCAGCTTTAAGTTTGTGTGTGTGTAATGTTTTTGAGACAGAGAGAGACAGAGCACGAGTGGGGGAGGTACAGAATCTGAAGCAGGCTCCAGTCTCTGAGCTATCAGCACAGAGCCTGACGCGGGACTTGAACCCATGAACTGTGAGATCATCACCTGAGCCGAAGTCTGATGCTTAACTGACTGAACCACCCAGATGCCCCTCAGCTTTAAGTTCTTTAATAGATGGCAATGCTTTGGGGCTAAAGTTCTACCTATTTTTGGTATTAGACTTTCATGATCTAGTCCCTCATTAGCCCTCCAATTTCACTTCTTACCATCCCACATGCCGTGTCCCCATGCCAAACACAAGGCCAGCCCACCTTCACCTGACATACCATGCTAGCCTGACTTTGCACCCACTGCATCTCTTGCCTACAACTCTCTTCCCATCCCTCCCCGACTTGAGCCAGGCCAACTTCTGATCATTCTTCAGAATACGCTCTGCTATCCTCTTCTAGAAGATTCTTCCTTTGCTTTGACTCCTTTGCCCACCCTTAGCTACATACGCTACTGTATGTCTGTCCACCTTGGCTTTTTCCTGGCAACCACGAATCTTCATCCTGTTTCTATTTATTTACCTAATTATAACATTTCATACACATGGAGTCATGTAACATATGGTCTTTGGCAACTGGCTTCTTTCAGTGAGTGTACTATTTTCAAAGTTGATCCATGTTGTAGATATGGCAGTACATCATTCCTTTTAATAAACAAATAATATTCCCCTCTATAGGCGAATCACATTTTATTAAACCCTTTATCAGTTGATAGAGATTTGAGGGCTATCCACTTTTTAGCTCTTAAGGAGAATGATGTTATAAATAATCATGTGCAACATTTTTGAGGACATATATTTTCATTTCTTGAGTATATACCTAGGAGTGGAATTGTTGAGTCATATAGAAACTTTATATTTAACAGTTTGAAGAGTGGGTAAACATTGTCCCAAAGTGGCCCATCACTTTGATATTCCCATGAGCATATATGAGGGTCTTAACTTCTCATCTTCAACACTTAATAATTTCTTTTTTATAAAAAAAATATTACCACTATCTATTGAGTGTGAAGGGCTACCTTACCACAGTCTTGATTTGCATTTCCCAATGACTAATGATTCAGCATCTTTTCATAGGCTTCTTGGCCGTCTGTCGATCTTCATTGGAGAATTTTTTAAATTTCCTTTGCCAGTTTTTAAATTGAGTTTACCTTGACTTATTGAGTCATAAGTGTTTCTCATGTATTCTGGGTACAGGCCTTTAACAGTATATAATTTCCAAACATTTTCTACCATTCCCTGACTTGTATTTTCACTTTCTTGATCTTATCATTTTCAACAGAAGTGTTTTAATTTTGATGAAATCCATTTCATCTTTCATTTCTCTAGTTGCTTGTACTTTTGGTGCCATACCTGAGAAGCCTCACCTTAACTTGAGGCCATGAGGATTCACTCTTAAGTTTTTTCCTAAGATGTATACATTTTCAGATTTTACATTTAGGTCTTTGATCCATTTTGAATTCCTTTGTGTGTGTGGTATAAGAAAGGGGTCCAACCTCATTTTTTTTATATGGATATTCAGTTTTCCCAACACCAAATTCTTTTCCCCATTGAATTGTCTTGGCACCCTCATGAAAAGTCAATCATCCATATATGTGAGACAGTATGCATTCCCAGAAAAAACTCCAGAACGCAGCCCCCAAGATCCACAATGAACCCATTATTCTCCCCCCAAATTCCCCCATTGGCTTAATGAGTCATATTCTGTCACTAGTCTCTTTTTATATTATTTTCTTGCTTCTGCTCTGTGCACACTTGTGGTCTCCACTAACTGAAACTGGCTTTAACCTACTTTCACACTAAACACAGCCATGTGTAGGTCTCAGAGTACACGAGGCAACAACAGCAACAAAATGTTCTTTGAAATCCGTTTGGAAAGTCTTTCTGTCACCAGGACTCCAGAAACTGACTGGGAAGGCCCAAAGAAAGGAAGCTGGTTGCTAGGTGACCTAGTCTAAAAATAGGTAGTTGGACCTCCAGTGCAAACAGCCATAAAGACTTGCTCACCTTGGGCATGGGCTGAGACCCCCCCC
>PJEM01007582.1:0-28087 GCA_004023845.1 Helogale parvula | reverse complement strand
CTGGGAGATCCCGGGGAAGGTATGTGGCCTCATTAAACCCTGGTCTCCTTATCTGAAAATAAGGATCCTTATCTCATAAGATGGCTGGAGAATTAAGTGAGGCCTTACCAGAACAGCAGTTATGAATGGCACGCACACACATTAAGTTGTATTTTAAAAATTACTTGATATCTTCAACTACTTTAGACATACGAATTATAATTATGAACTGAGAACAATAACTGAAATTTACTCTGTGTTAAGATGGCTATTTCATTCCCAGTGTAAGGTACTATTTATTTCAGACTCCTGAAAGAGATCCCTACCTGTGGTATACAAATTATGAATTGAAATTAATGTTGTTATATTATTTGAGCTATAGCTGTAAATATATATATGCATATTACAGCTTTGAGAAGAATTTTGTGATGATTACTAAATCTGGTATCAAGTGTTTATGGAAATTATACTATGATAATAAATGCATCCAGCCTACTTAATAGGAATGTGGTCAGAGCAGGTGGGCAATTTTATCCAGCTCCTGGACCACCCAGGGTAGTGAGTTCCTCTCTTGCCACAAACTCAGCATCCTAAAATCATAGAATAAGAGAGTGCAAAGACACATTAAATGTCTTTTATTAAATCTCTCTCTGTAGCCTTAATGAAATTAAGTCTTCACCCAAGAACAAATAGACTGTTTCCCAGAATAATATAAATTACCATGTTATAAGACGAAATTTACTTTTAAAAATGACAGAAAGAGGAAATGGAGTAAAACTTAGAGAAGAGCTAAAAAATTTCTTTTTAAATTCCTTCAAACTCTGAGCCATCTAGCTAAGATAGAACCAGATAATTTCAGCCACTTAAGTTTATTCCCGAAGCAGATAAGGAGAGAGAGTTTTCTAACTCCATCCACAAGGCCTGCATGATCCTGGTACTAATACCAAACAAAAATAGAATAAAAAAGAAAAGTATGTCAGTTTTGTTTATGAATGTGAAAATCTAAATAAAATGTCAAATGATTATGTATAGCTATAGTTAAAAATAATGACACATTTGGCAAACCAAACATTAAAGACTGTAAGGACAACTCAGTCATGTGGAATCTATTAATGCCATTTACTACTTTATGAAACCTCATGAGAAAAAACATGATCATCTTGGTAAATGCGAAAGAAGTCATTTGGTAAGATTCATCACTGCTTTCTAATGGAAAAAGCCAAGTCTTAGTTAGGGAATAGAAAAAAAAACTTTATAATTTAATGAAATATGTTTATCTAAAACATATAAACAGTAATAACTAATGCATGAATATCAAAATCATTATCATTACATTTGAGGACAGAACAAGACAGTTTACTTGCAAATCTAGCTCTTAAAAAATATTTTTTTGGTTTTTTTTTTGAAAGACAGAAAGAGAGAGAGAGAGAGAGAGAGAGAGAGAGACAGATCGTGAGTAGGTCAGAAGCAGAGAGAGAAGAAAACACACAATCCAAAGCAGACTCCAGGCTCTGAGCCATCAGGAATGTAAGATCATGACCTGAGCTGAAGTCGGATGCTCAACTGACTGAGCCACCCAGGGGCCTCACAAATCTAGCTCTTCACTGGGTCCTGAGGTGTCAGCCAATATATCAAGGCTTAAAAAATATGTATATACATCTTGGGAAAAAAAAATCAATGTCTCATTATTATCTAGAATAATCTAAAAACCTATGAAAGCCAATACAAGATTTTAGCAAGCTTGTTTTATTTAAGATAAATCAATAGCCTTCCTATGCATCAGTAGTAACCAATGAAAAATGAATAAAAATCTATTATATATTATATATATTAATAGTAAATCTAAAACTATAAAGTGTTTAGGAATATATTTACAAAGAAATGTATAAAATCTTTATAAAGAACAATAGTAAGTTTTATGTAAGAACTGATACATAATCTAAAATATATGTAATTTGTTCAATTTTGTAAAGATATCAGAATTTTAAAAGTAAGTCTTATTTAATTATCATCAAAATCTCCAAAGAACTTTCATAACGGGATTGATTTAAAGTTATCTGAACAGAAAATCTATGGACATTGCAAGTAATATTTTGAAAAAATAAGAATAAAATTATGTTAATTAAAAGTCTGTGTATTATTTTTATTTTAGTAGATCACAAATCACGTGAAGACGGCAGAAAGTAAAGAAACAAATTCATGAAAATATACAGCATGAAAAGTTGGTGGAGTTGCTATTTTAAATCAGCGAGAAAATACTATTCCAAAAAAAAAAAAACGAGTAAGAACTGCTTATGCTTTGGGGGAAAATAAACTAAGATGTCTAGACAAAAAAATAAGGTTTAGATAAATTAATGAGTTAATATAAAATATAAGAGAATTTTAAAAACCAATTTAGAAGTAGGAAAGATTTTTCAAATAAGACAAAAATAAATATTGCCCATCTTGGAAACAATTGATGGGTTCACCATCATGAACAAAATTAAAAGCCTATGAACTGGGGCTCCTGGGGGGGCTCAGTTGGTTAAGTATCCAGCTCTTCATTTCAGCTCAGGCCGTGGTCTCACAGTTTGTGAGTCCAAGCCCTGCGCCGGGCTCTGTGGGGACACCTCAGAGCCTACTTGAAATTCCCTGTCTCCTTCTCTCTCTGCCCTTCCCTTGCTAGCTCTCTCTGTCTCTCTCTGTCAAAATAAATAAATATACTACCTAAAAAGAATTTTGTAAAAAGCCAATAAAAGAACATTTTCATATATATATGTATGTATGTATATATAGTAATTTACAAAAAATAAAACAGTCCCATGAACCTAATGAAAATATTACCAATGTCACTAGTAATCTCAAATACAATTTAAAACATGAGATATTTTTCTCTACTAGATTGACAATATTTAAAGGTTTAATAATATCCAGTATTGATCAGGAAATGGGAAAAAATACACTAATAAAAAGTTGGTAAGAACATAAATCAGGATGGCCTTTTGATATGCAATTTTATTTCATCCACCAAAAGCAAGATGAAAATTTTCAGCAAAAATAAATGTGCATGCGCATGAAGATATACAGGCAAAGGCAGTAGTATGTTTTAATGGCCAACTGTAGGGTTGGGCCAAATACGTATTGATAAGGAAATGAATACGTTTCTTATGATCCATCCATTCATATCAGACAATACTAGTGAAAAATTAAACAACATGAAATAGATGTGCATTCCTGACATGGAATGATTTCCAGAGAATACAGACTGAAACAAGAAACAGAAGTTATAGAAAGTAAGACTGAGCCATATAGTTGGAAGGAGAAAACAAAAACAAAGGTGGGGACGTGTGTGTAGTTACCATAAAATAAAGGCTATGTTGAGGGGCACCTGGGTGGCTCAGTCAGTTGAACATCCAACTTCGACTCAGGTTATTATCTCATGGTTCGTGGGTTTGAGCCCTGCATCTGAGCTGTCGGATCAGAGCCTGGAGCCTGCTTTGGATTCTGTGCCCTCCTCTCTCTGCTCCTCCCCTGCTCATGCTTTGTCTCTCGCTCTCTCTTTCTCTCAAAAATAAATATGTTAAAAAATAAGATTTAAAAATATGTTGAAAGTTTGCCCATCAGGCAAACCCCATCAGGGTTGCCTGTAGGAGAGGTTGGGGATAGAGTGGTACACGCAAGGAGGAACTGCCTCTTTGATTTTTTTATATTTCTCTGTATTGCATCTTTACAAAGAGATGCACCCACTTATAGGACTCAAAAATAAAATAAAAATAGAAAAGCAGTTACACTCTTCCCCATGTTTTTTTTTTTTGGTGTCTTTGAGGGAAAACAGCTAAAAGCAGAGTTTTTAAGCACTGATGAAAAAGAAAGAGATTATGTTGTGGCAAAATATGTTAAATATATTAAGTAACTAAATAAGTAAAACAAAACCACTAGCTAGTTCTCATTGTACTTTGTAATACAGTCTGATTTGGGATGCATGTCTTGTAACTAATACTTCAAACATGTTAAACCATGCTTGGCATTATGGCAACACACCCTAAATGAGACCCTCCAGTTGACAGGAAGTGTCTTTTGTGAGATGAGAATCAGAAATACTACTCCCAACGCCAGGTCCTTAAAATGGATGTGACCCTTCGTGGTTTTATTGCTCTTGAGTCATCACCATATTCAAGCCTGCAGTAGAACAGAGCGTCGAGGATAACATACACTCTGTTGAGTCCAGCAAATTCTCTACCAACACAAGCTAAGTTGTCTCCTGGTGGTCATAATTTTAAGGACAAAGACTAATTTGACATACAAGAGAGAAGATATACTACAGCTTGGAGAAAGAGAAAATGGAATTCATTTCAGCTAGGGATGAAAGTTCAGGCTGAACACTGATCTCATAACTCATACAAAGCAAGTCCCTCTCAAGTGTTTTCTGATAAATTGGGAAGGAACGCGTTGTTTTTCACTAGATGCCTCTAGAAGAAAAATCACATTCTTTAAAACTGGCTGTGGGAGACTCTTAAAAAATAGAGGCTGGCGATGAGGGATAACGCTATTTTATCCCTTCCAAAGGAAACCCAAACTGGAGTGGGAGAATGTGATCATCAGCCTCTTTGAAACTTTTAAGTAAGTTACAGTCTGTCCAATTTTTTCCATTCCTCCAGAAAACCGAGGACAGGCATGGCCACAGGGCTAGCCTGTGGCAGACATAGATTATTGCATATCTGAGACAGTTCTCTATACTTGTATATGTCCAATTGGTTTTAAAGCATTGGTGTTAGTGCAATACAATGACTCAGGGTCGCCTGGGTGGCTCCCACGGTTAGGCACCCGATTCTTGACGCAGCTCAGGTCATGACTGCATGGTTCTGTGAGTTCAAGCCCGGTGTCTCTCTGCTGACAGTGTGGAACCTGCTTGGAATTCTCCCTCTCCCCTTCTCTCTCTTCCTCTCCCCTGTGCATGCTCTCTCTCTTGCTCTCTTTCTGAAAATAAATAAATAATATTTTTTAAAAAAGGACTCAAAGTTTTGGGGGCATTTATACATTATTTTATCATTCATTTATTGGCAGACACTTATGATACTACGGGCACTGTGATAAAGGCTGAAATATAAGACAAAAAAAATAAATGAAGAAATCAGTTTCTGACTGTAACGGTCCTTGGATTTCATGAGCATCATCATAAAGGAATGAATGCAGGAACCGTCACCAGTCCGTGTCACTGCATCAGATGAAGACAACATTCCCTAGTCCTTTCTCCCTCTGTCCATCAGAATAAAATGCTGCCACGTGCAGTCTGATGTCCCCTGGATGAGAGTGTCATGTCAAATAGCATCATGTCTACATAACATCACGTCAAATAACTCTGCAGGTTTCCTCTTTGCATAATAACTCTACCATATTTTCCAAAGGTATCGTGAAAAGCAGATGGGGGAATTGAAATACAGTTGAGAATTGTCTGGATATTACTCTCATCTTCAGTCTTTGTAAAAGGATCTCTCTTTTTTTTTTAATGGTTTGTTATTTATTTTTGATACAGAGAGAGACAGAGCATGAGAGGGGGAGGGGCAGAGAGAGAAGGAGACACAGAACCAGAAGCAGGCTCCAGGCTCTGAGCTAGCTGTCTGCACACAGCCCGACGCGGGGCTCAAACCCATGAACGTGAGATCTGACCTGAGCCGAAGTTGGAGGCTTAACCGACTGAGCCACCCAGGCGCCCCGTAAAAGGATCTCTTAATTTGTTTGCAACCATGATCCAAAAAGAGATCTAAGTGTTTGGCTATTTCTGAGCCATGATACGAGGCATGCTAGCAGTCCTATGGCAGTGAGGTTTTAGTATTATTTTTTCCATTTTAATATATATTTTTGAGTATTTATTTTTGAGAGGGGAGGGAGGGCAGAAAGAGGTAGGTGAGAACAGAGGATCCAATGGTCTTTGTGTTGAGAGCAGCGAACCTCATGTGGGGCTCGACTCATGAACCACGAGACCATGACCTGAGCCAAAGTCAAATGTTCAACCAACTGAGCCACCCAGGAGCCCCTGCTTTTTCCATTCTGAAAGATGTTTGTAATCAATTTCTGCCTTTTGTCTCTGAATGTGCTTGGGGGACAGCTGAGGGCCACTTTGAGTTCTTCTCCTCTCGTGCAACCTCAGAAACAAACTTCCCTATTGAGAAAACAGCTACATTACCCTCATCTTGTTTCAGTCCTAACCCATCCAGCCCCCACAGCTCCAACTCACTGTTCTTCAAAGTCAGGGAACAGGGGAGTGCCTCACATGGAGGAGCTCAGTGGAAGTCCCTTCCTCATACAGCAAATATATCTGTTGCACACTTGGCAACGTGCCAGAACTGTCCTGGACACCAAGTATGCCAGATGGAGTCTGTCCCAGCCCAGAGGAATGTAGGGTTTAAGTCTTAGTATTTTCCTACTGCTATCAAATCCCTGCCTATAAAAGGTCATAAGAAAACTTGGGGTTCCTTCACATTCTGGGTATTTAAGGCGCTCAAAACGCTAAGGCAGCCCTCGCCTCAAGTGCTTCCTTCACCTCGCCCTGCCCCTCATATTTCTTATGAACTTTTCTATGTATCATTATTGATAGGATATTGACTATTTATGATGTGGTGTAATGGGTTGAATGGTGATCCCCAAAAGATGTGTCCACCTGAATCCTGTGATTGTGGCCTTATTTGGGAAAACAGATCATTGTACACGTATTTAAGAATCTTGCGATGAGATCATCCTGGATTGAAGGTGGGCTCTGAACCAGATCCCCGGTGTTCTTACAAGTCGCATCATCCCTAGGAAACTAGTGCGCCTAAGAATATGTCACAATACGTAAACTGTGCTGCCATATGAAATAGGCAAGATATAAAACTGTATATAGAGCTTAATACCATTTTTGTGGAAAGTATACAATCGACATACACAAAACATGCACAAGAAAAAAATAGCAGGAGGTGCCTGTGACAATATTAACAACAGTTATCTCTGGAGAATGGGTTAGAGGTGATTCTGCAATTTTCCCAATAAGCTTCATTTGCCTTCCACATATCTGTTTTGTGTTATTTTTCCTTGGTGATTACTTTGATATTATTCTCTTCATACAGATTCTGTTTGATAACATGCTCCTTTGAAAACATATTTTTGATGCTGCTTCTTCTGGCTGTCTCCATTTTAAAAATAGACACTATCTGTTCTTAACTCAGCAAGTGGAGAATATTTTTAATCAATAGGATATGCTACAAAATCTGACACAGAATAGACATGGCTAATAATAGAAAATTATTATTAGGAGGATTTTTAAATCCCCTAGCCAAGAGCAAAACAATTTAAGCAGGTTTTTACATTTATTATTTTGGTGCATCTTCTTTACCCCCCCTCCCAAGAAGCTTTCAATACAGAAAAAACATATACTATTATCAAGTAGGGTCTCTGGTTCAGTGTGAAAAAAATCAAGATTAGAGGTAAAAGAATTTGGTTCTCTGCCTCTTACTAGCTGACTCTGAGCAGCAGAGATTAGGTCTTTTTGTGTCCACAAACTATGATTAATAGTTTTGTAGAAAGAAAAATGTAAGATTTTTTTAAAATAAGAAAAAATGAGATTATAAATGTAAAGTGTCTTTTTTCTGTAAAGATTCAAATAAAATTTGTTCCTACAGAGAAAATAACTCAGAGTTTTTTGCAGTGCACATTATTTTTTTTTAATGTTTATTTACTTATTTTTGAGGGGGAGGAAGCACAGAGAGAGAATCTCAAGCAGGCTTTGCACTGTCAACACAGAGTTTGAGGTGGGGCTCAAACTCACGATCTATGAGATCATGACCTGAGCCAAAATCAAGAGTGTGACGCTTAACTGACTGAGCCGCCCAGGCTCCCCCAGCACCGCATTCTTGCTATTATATATCTTTTCACAGATCTCCTATGCCAATGTTGGTGAGTCATCTAAATTAATGCTAATTAATAGTTTCTAACTTACTTCATTTTTTAAACAGTTAATACATAGGACATATTTAACTTTTCACAGAACCTGTAGAAATTCTCTCACACACACATGACTCTGTGTGTGTGGATATATATATATATATTTAATTTCTGATAACCAATGACATTAAACACTTAGAGCAGAGATCACTTAGATTTTTATATCTCAGAATCCATCTTGGTTTAAGGCTATTTACTAGATTCTTATTAAAAATACCAAGTGAAGGGGCGCTTGGGTGGCTCAGTTGGTTGGGTATCTGACTCTTGGTTTCAGTTTGTGGGTTTGAGCCCCACATCAAGCTTTCTGTTGTCAGCACAGAACCCTCTTCAGATCCTCTACCTCTCCCCCTGCCCGCTCTGAAAAATAAATGAACATTAAAAAATATATCAAGTCAAGTCAGAATGTTGGGTCTCTTAAAAGACAGACAATCAAGGAAAAAAACCTACACTTTTTTTCTGTTGCTTTCCGTGCTCTAACACATCCCAAAGTTACCTCTAAATTCTGTTCCACCACCTGCCCTGTATCAGTGTCCTCCAGCCGCTCTCTGTCTGTTCTACAAATGTCCCATTACCACAGCTGATATGTAGCATAGTTTTGATTCCTCAGCAAAGGTCACAAGACATATCCTTCCAGGTTGTTGTTTTTCCCCATGTTTTGTTCCTTCCCAAAGGCTTACATGATAAGTTTTCTGGAGAATTTGTCCATTTGTATATTGTTGGCACAGTTGATCTGTACCACAAATATGGGATCTGGTCCGAGCAGAATATCTCCAGCCCAGTGTGACGCTGACCTGACCATCCCTTACATTGAAAAGCTCCATACAGTGGAGAAGAGGCTCACCAACATCTGTTTCCCCATCATTTCTGCACCTCAGGAAAGGTTTGTTTCTCCTCATAGAGCATTCCATACACAGATGTCATGGGTGGGGGGCCCTAGTTATTTTCTTATCCTTATGGAATCTAGCAAGAACTATTTTCAACTGTTTGGACAAATTATCACAGCCCTTAAAGTGCCTGAAAAGCATTTCTCTGGTCAGTAATAAAAAAGGTCATGATAAATCAAAAGTAAATTTCCTATTTCTGTTCAGTTTCCACTGACATTAAAAATCCGGTACTTTCACTGGATTTTTCGGATGCAAATGTTTAAATGAGATCATCTACACTTTCTGCATCTTGCTTTTTGGTTTTTCATTCATGTTTGGACCTGGTTTTGTTATCTTCTTTTCTCCATCACAGAGAGGTACTTTCACCAATATTCTGTTTCAACTGACAAAGATCGAGCTATACCTGAGTATTCATCTGGTAGCATTACCTGTAAGCAAAGTGTCTATTGGGGATCATCTCTATCACTATTAATTCTAATGTAAATACTGTGTCACATACCTCAAAGGCACACTGTCCCTCACCATAGGTTGCTACCACTGCTGTGATTTCCCTGTGCTCCCCTCACCCTTGTGTCCCCTGGGACTGGTCTGACCCTGTCTGACATGTGGGGTTCTTCTATGCTGTAGGGTGTAAATGGAAGCAAACAACTGCACTAGACATTAAAAATAAACAAAAGATGACGTGACATTCTTAAGTGACATGTTCACCAATCAAACAGAGAGTGGGGATAGGAAGTTTAGGGCAGATTTCAGGTTCCAAAAGATGTTTGGGGCAGAAAACTGAAGGAGATGAGAGGGTGAGTCATTGGTTTGGGGGATAAGAATGTTCCAGGTAGAGGAAACAGGAAGTCCAAAGGCTTTGAGTCTGAAGCGTGTTTGGGAGGAAAGAAAAATCACATTTCAGGAACAGCAAGGAGGTCAATGTGGTTAGAAAATAATGAAGAAGAACAAAATGATAGGAGTTTATACAGGACACTTTGGGCCACTGGATAGTCTGGAATGTTTGCTCTGAATAGGATAGGATCCCAGCAATGGAAGACTCTACGCAGAGAGCAGCATGGTTTGACTTAAGGTTAAAAGAACCATGTTGACTGTTGTATTGAAAATAGGCTGTAGAAGGAAGATCGGAGCTGAGGTGACAGATAAAGTGGTTGCAACCCTGGCGAGGAGGGAGGGGTGATGGCTGACCCAACAGGAGGTGAGGGAGGTGCTGAGAAGTGGTCAGACAACATTTAAACTGAGGGGAATAAGCTGATGGCTTAGAGACAGACTACGAGAGAAAGAGAAGAGTGAGTCAAAAATGGGTCTTGAGATTTTTTTATCCAAGCCACCAAACGATGGATTACTACTTCCAGAGATGGGGAAGTCTGCAAGACTATAGGTGAGTGTGCTTACAGGACTGACATTTTGGACACGTTGGTTTTGAAATGCCTCCTGGAGTTCCAAGGGCAGATCTGGAGCAGGATCTCAGATATTTGACCCTGAAGTTCAAGGGAGAGATTTGAGCTGGAGTATGCTGGGAGCCGCATCGGCCTTGCTGGATGACACAGTCACAGCAAGGAAATGATAGACGTTTGCACAGCTCCTGCCATGAGAGGCAAAACTGGTATATCCTTCTACTACTGCTGCTCATGTTAAAAATAAGCTTGTTGTCGTGAATTAGGCCTTACAGTGTTCTGAATCAGACCGATATTCCCCACACAGTTACCCCATAAGAAAAAACATTTTCCGGTCCCTTCATAAGAGATTTTAGATCAAAACACGATAAATGTTTGACAAAAGGCTCTTCTAATGAGCCTTGTGGACCAAAAACATAGACTTGAAGGGGTTAAAAACACGAGAGTTGCATTTAAATCTGGCCTGGAGAAAAGGAGCCTAAATTGGAGATTAGAAATAGAAGACAAGGTCAGAACATGGTCCCTTCCCAAGGTCTACATTCTACAAATATCCTCCCTTGTGCTGAGT
This sequence comes from Helogale parvula, assembly GCA_004023845.1. Taxonomy (NCBI): domain Eukaryota; kingdom Metazoa; phylum Chordata; class Mammalia; order Carnivora; family Herpestidae; genus Helogale; species Helogale parvula. Next base: position 17,303 of record PJEM01007582.1, on the reverse strand, counting down.
TCAGTTATGAGGATGGATAAGAATGTGGGATCCCAGGTCCAAGGCCAATACACGTAGGGCCCTTATTGTGCTTGCATCAAAGAAAGGGCTTGCTCAGCAACTTGTTAACAAACATTCTTTCTCTTGTAGTTTATAAGCCTAATAAAATAACCCCAAGCCTCTCTATACACAACTTAACCTATGTTTTAATCTTAGCTCTACTAACTTAAATAATATGCATGTTATCTTGTTTTTTACTAAAAACATCTTGTTATATTCTTGGTTATAAGATTTACTCAACCTCACTGTGTGTTACATGACTTGGTTGTAACTTGTTGATTAAGAAACACAGTCATAATTATTAACAAAAAACCAACCCATACAAAATAAGATAGGTTTGTTCCTTTCTTAATCTTGGGGACTGATACAAGAATGAATGAGATAGTTCTACAAAAATACTTCTGTAAAACTTGTTTTGGTACACTTTTGATGATTAAAACATCTTATAGAAAATTAGTCACTATAAAAAATTTCTATTTTCTAATGTCATCACTTTCAAAGATTAAAACATCTTATCACCAAAAAATTAGTCACTGGAAAAAAATTCCATTTTCTGATGTCATGTTATCATTTGACTTATAAATAAAGACACAAAAACAGAGCAGAGATGCCTGCCTGATGATCAAGAAAGAAACTCGAGGCTCTCTCACTCTTTTGCCAATACCGTCCATCCTTCAGGGAGCCATGAACCTGCTGGAGCTGGACTCCAGTAGGAGTAGAAGTGGTACTCATCAGCAGGATGTTACAGAATGTAACACCATGCCACAAGCGAGAGCACCAGTGGGTAAGGAAGACCAAGGCTGAGCACCACCTGGGAGTCTCCATGCTCGAGCCCCTGCATTTCCTTCAGATCTACTCTCAGCTTCCTCCACCCTTCTCTGTGCAGTTCAAGGCCAACCTCCTCCAATGAGAATCCCTTGCTCTTTTGTTTCAATGGGAGGCATGCATAGGACAAGGGGAATAGAAGGAAAGAAAAGGTGACCTGTTTCCTTTTTGCAAAGTCTGTTTGGCAGAGGCTGTCTCCTCTACTAAAGACAAAAGCTGAAGCTAGACTTCCCCTTTCTTGTAGCTACAGCCCTTGACAAGCTGTAAGAGATGCTTTCTCCTGGCCCCTTCCAGCCTAGGATTCTAAGAACTCTCTACTCTTGCAAACTCTGTGGTGATGCTTATCTTTCCCTTGATAGTCTGGCCACACTTTTCAAACAAATCCTTCATCACTCATATTAGTTCCCATTGTTTATGCGCCATTCTCCTTGCTGACTTATACTGGCCACAAGTTAGGTGTCAGGCACATAAGCAGTATGCAGCATGGTAGATAATATAAAGACAAGAAGAACAGAATGTCCCAGCAGCCAGGGCCAGAGAGTGTTTCAAGGGGAAGGGAGGAATCAGTCCTGTGACATGATTCCTGTAGGTCAAAGTAAGACAAAAACCAAGATCATCGTATTTTGCAATATTAGGAAGTAATTTTAAAAACATTTTCAGTGAAGCGATGGGGTGACAGTAGGGCATAAATCCCAGGCAGGACATATCACTTGCTTTGTCTTGGGTTCTTTACTGCAAAAGCCCCCAAGAGCAGTCTATCCTATCCTGAGTTTGTCCCCTACTATAATTCTCTCTCAAACTCACTCTGGTTTGACTTTCATCCATTTCTAGTGTATTTATCAGTGTCAAGAGAGGAGTGTGGCTTTAGCAAAGAAAATGGCTAAGTGTTAGCAGGATGTTGTAAACATTACAGAAGAGAGAGTGACAAACCACTGACTTGGGGAGGAGAGGAGACCAATAAACACACTAAATTTTACTGGCTCTTAAGATGAGGCTAAAACAGTAATGATCATCCGTTTGTTGCAAGTGCAATCCTTCCGACCATGCATCTCGTTGAGAAGAATGAACAGTTATAACTTGCATTTTATTGATAAGTATGGATGACTTGTGGGGGGTGGGAGGGATTCCTGCCTTATCTTTGTAAAAAACAGCTTATTTCTTTTATTTCATCTTGGTCTTTGAAGCTTTTCATGTGACTATTGGTAGATTGGCAGAGAATGGTCCTTTGGTGGGTTTCCTCTTCATAAAGTAATGAGGACTGACATCTGGTACTTGTGATTGGTATAACAGGACTGCTGATTAAAGTGATGTGTCAGTGAGGCCCTCTTTTCCTCCAACACCCTTCAGAAAAATATGCAAAGTAGATTTCCCGTTTTCATTCTTTTTTTGCTTCACTCCCTCAAAAGGAAAGTCTGGAGTTTTGCAAACAAAGTAGGAGGAATTGGGCAATAGCACTCCTATACGTGGATAAATATTTAAGTCAATCTGGGAGAATTAAGGAAGAGGGTACATGATGGTCTCATGCAAAAAATATGAAATTCCTTTAGTTCTGGGAGAAAGCTTTATAAATTTAGATCTTTCCTCCTCCAAAAGGAAAGAAAATATCTTCCCCCTCATTCTCAGAGAGGACTTTCATAAGATTTGGGCCAACTGATCACATCAACATACCCAAATCTCTTGGAATTATTTTAGTAGGGTGACTATAACAAAGTATCATGAACTGGGTGACTTGGAACAATAGAAACATATTGTCTCACAGTCTTGAAGGTCAGTGGTCTAAAACCAAGAGGTCAGTAGAACCATGCTCTGATTATGCTAGGGAAGGACCTATTCCTGCCATCTCTCCTAGCTTCTGGTGATTCCTTGGCTGGTGACAATGTAGCCTCAATCCTCATATGGTGTTGTACATTGAATGTTTGTTGCTCCATTAAATTTGTATGTTGAACCATAATACCCAATGTGACAGCATTTGGAGGTGGGGTCTTGAGAGGTGATTAGGTCATGAATGCGGTTAGTGCTCTTATCAAAGAGACCCGCAAAAGCTCCCCCCTCTCTTCCACATATGAGGACACAGCAGGAAGACAGCTATCCACGAACCAGGAAACTGGCCCTTAATAGATACCACATCTGCTGGCCCCTTTGTCTTCAGCTTTCTATTCTCCAGAAGATGGAGAAATAAATGTCCATTATTTATAAGCATCTAGTCTATGGTATGTTGTTACAGCAGCCCAAACAGGCTAAGACACTGGGCATTCTCTCTATAGTGTATCTGTCTTTAGGTCTCAAATTCCTTTTTTCCTACAGACACCAGTCATATGGGATGAGTCCTATGGGAAGAGCCAACCCTCAGAACTTCATCTTAACTAATCACATCTGCAACGGTTCTATTTCCAAAAAAGGTCACATTCTGAGGTACCAGAGATAGGACTTCAACATATCAATTTTTAGGGGGCACAGTTAAAACCCATAATATTCTTCATATTTTCAGAAATTTTTCTTATGTTCCTTTAATTATATATTGTGTTTTTCAATTCTTCAAATAAACTATGCATCATATGCATAGATAGGATACTATCTCTCCATATATTTATTTCATATCCTATTATTATGCCTATGCTCCTTGAGTCAGGTACAATATCTATTTTGTAAAAGGTGATCAGTGTGTGTATGTTGAATAAATAAGTAAGTCATGGCTCACTCAATGATTACTGGTATTTTGCACAAGATACGGCTCGGTAGAGCATTTTGGTAATTATCATATTAAGAAGGAGACTATTTGGTGTCTAAAGATATTAAATGACTGATCAGAGACTGGGCAAGCTATACAGAAATTTCAGGAAAACTCCTTGTGATTTGTGAGAGGAAACTTTTATGACCTAAGGGAGAAAAATCATTGCAAGTATATCTTAAGCAGAAACAAAAGCTTAGGACCATAATGTACCAAACTTTACACTGCTGGTAAAATGCATTATCATTTTCTTGGTGGCTTAGGGAATAACAACTCAGGAATCACTTTAATAGTTTATGGAAATTAAATTGCTTTGTCCCTACCTAAAACACTTCTAAAAGTACTACTTACTTATCCAGAAAGAAATAAATATACCTTTACCTCTTATAATCATAATATGGCACTATAAATTCAAAAACTGCTATTACCATTTCTCATACCTTTGGCTTTTCTATTAACTACAACATGCAGAGAGTCCCTACAGTTTTAGTGTTCGGTATTCAACTGAAACTCACTGCAGGTTCAGTTCTCCTCCTAAGCTAATAACTTCACGGTCAAGAGTTACCCCTGAAGGACAGCTGTGATAGTCAATCACCACTGAACCCCAGGCAGCTGTGTGACAAATGCTGGCACAACAAAATGGGACTGTTCATAATAAAAATAGTGACATCCAAGTTTTTCTTTCCTCCAACTACTTAATTCTGCATTGACTCCGTCATAAACTATTTCCTTTTTGGACAATAACTGAATGATGGCTACATGCTAGTGGCCATGATCTTCATTAATATGGAATCCGACCATGGTTGGGGGCAACTCCATTTTAGTTCATCCTTTTAGCTCAGCTTTATCCTTTAGCTCAGGTTAAAGAATTAGGAGTCATTCCTGAGCCCCCCTTTCCCCTCACCACCACATCCAGTCTTTCAGGAATCTTGCAGGAAATTCTCCTGGTTCTACCTTCAAAATATACACAGGATCCAGCCACTTTCTAGTGCCTCCAATGAGAATACCCTAGCACGAGGACCACCATCCTATGCTTGGATTCATGCAGTAACTTCTTGAATGCCTGTGCCCTTACCCTTTTACCTTTTATTCTCAACAGAGCAGCCAGAGTATTTGCCTTAAAATGGAAACCAGATCGAGTCACACCTCTGCTCAGAACCCTGCAATGGTGCCTCTCCATGTTATTCCGAATTAAGCCCAAAATCCTTTCTATACTTAGCAAAGCATCCTCCGACCTTTGATTCTTTCAAGATTGTCTCCTGACTTCCAGTGCTCTTTCTGCAACTCTACGTCACCTTCTCCAACTATAAACTTCATCTTAAAATGAGGTCAACCTTGACCACTGTATTAAATTATAAGCTGTCTCTCTCGGTCCCCTTGCTCTCTGCTCCAATTTTCTATTATTTGGGGGCACTTATTGCATTCTAACACAGGAGATAATTTTTTCATTTACTTAGCCAATCCTTTATTGTCTGTCTCTCTTAGTTAATACAGAAAATCTCTCAGGGCAGGGGCCTTAATCTGTTTTTGTTCACTGATGTGTCCTAAGCACTGAGAGCAGTGTCCAGCTTGAGAAATTTTTCTTAAATAAATGAATGAAGATAGACACACATAAAATCATATGTTTTGACTGAATTAAACTGAGAACTCCACACGAATTGAGTCCAGCCACCCAGTGAGTTGAAGCTATACCCTGGCTACCCTTTTGCCCTTGGAAACCCAACCTGCTTCACCTGAGGGTACCTCTCGTAGCAAGGAGCAGATAGTAAACACCAACTCTTTTAACCATATACCATGTTCTAGGCATCGTTTCAAGCTCTTTGAATATATCACTTCATTTCATCTCTATGACACCTCAGCAAAATAGGTAGAATCAGCCTCACTGGGGTGCTTAGGTAGCTCAGTCAGTCAAGCATCCAACTTCAGCTCAATCATGATCTCACGGTCCATGGGTCCAAGCCTTGCATTGGGCTCTGTGCTGACAACTCAGAGCCTGGCGCCTGCTTTGGTTTCTGTGTCTCCCTCTCTCTCTACCCCTCCCCAGTTCTCACTCTGTCTCTTTCTCTCTCTCTCTCAAAAATAAACATTAAACAAATTTTTAAAGAGAATCAGCCTCATTTTGCAACTAGTAAACTGAGACACAAGGGGCTCTAAAAATGTTCTTAAATCACAAAACTAACAGACGACACATCTGAGATTTAAACCCAGATCTATCTGACTCACAAGCCCATCCCCTCTACCACATTAGTAAACTAACTTCCTCTAAGCCAGTATTTCTAAGGTAGATCTTCATGCTAAGTTCTGGTATTTAGCAAATGGTGTTATTTGATGTTTTAAGAAGAGGTCTGAATTTAAAGTACAAAAATTCTAGGCTAGAGTCATTAATTTGCCATGCAAGGTTGTCACTCAAGTTCTTTGAGCCCAGTCTCTTATACCTGAAAGGAGAATGAAAGGTTTATCTTGCTCCTAAAAAGGTTCAGTCATCATAGGACAAAACATCGGAAAGCATATTGTAATGCCCTTTTGAATGTAAAAGCCCTAAGATTTCCATTTTAGCAGATGAATTCCAGCATAGTGCCTGACACTAACATTTTGTACAGAAAATAACTGATCAAAAGGAATGAAGTTGTTAGAGACAGGTTTCTAGTCCCCTGGGTTAAGAGCTTGGCAATCAAAACTCCAACTTACCAAGTGAAAAACCAAACAAATTGAAAAGTCAATTCTTAGATCCTCAGAAAACTGAAGCCACAGGACAAAACACTGACCCCCAAGTTGGATGGACAGACTCAGAATTAATGAGTACAGAAACCCAAAAGCAGAAATCCATGAAAACTAGAACTGAGATAGAAAAATCTGAAGTATAATTGACAAATTCCTGGAAGCTTAGTGTGGATGAGCTTGAGAGATAAAAACCCCAGAAAGACTCAGACATTGGTCCCCACACCACTCGTAATGCTTTTTATCTCCAGGAGATTCATCATTAACATAGTCAACTGATCTTTGACAAAGGAGAAAAGGCAATACAATGGTATCTTGAGCAAAGGGACATCCACATGCAAAGGAATGAATCTAGACATAGACCTTATACCCTCCACAAAAATAAACTCAAATGGACTATAGACCTAAATGTTACATGCAAAACTATAAATCTCCTAGAAGATAACATAGGAGAAATTCTAGGTGTCTGTGGGTATGACAATGGCTTTTTAGATACAACGCCAAAGCCATGCTACATGAAAGAAATAATTGATAGGTGAACTTTGTTAAAATCAAAAACTTGTAGTGTGCTAAAGACACTGTCAAGAAAATTATATGACAAACCACAGACTAGGAGGAGGTATTTGGAAAGACATATGTGACAAAAGAAAAAAATTAGTATCCAAAACATACAAAGAAATCACAAAATTCAGAAATAAGAAAATGAGAACACGATTAAAAAATAGTCAAAACACACCTGAACCAACACCTCAAGAAAGAAGATATGGTAAATAATCATATGAAAAGACAACCCACATCACATGTTATCAGAAAAATGAAAATTAAAACAATGAGATAAGATACCATCATAAATCTCTTAGAATGCTCAAAATCCCAAACACAGCCAACACAAAACTTGCAAGATGTTGAGGACCAGATGTTGTGGTAGGAGTGCAAAATGGAGTGGCAACTTTGGAAGACAATTTGACAGTTTCTTACAAAATTAAAAACGTTCTTATCATATAATCCAACAATTGCATCTTTAGTATTTATATAAATGAGCTGCCAAGTTATGTTCGTACAAAATCCTGCACACTAATGTTCATAGCAGCTTTATTGATAATTGTCACAACTTGAAAACAATTGAGATGTTCTTCCGTAGGAAAATGGGTAAATAAACTGTGGTACATCCAGGCAATAGACTATTACTGGGTGCTAAAAAGAAACAAACTATCAAGCCATAAAAAAGCATCTCGGGAACCTTTACTAAATGCAAAAAGGCAATCTGAAAAGGCTGAATACAGTATGATTCCAACCACATGACGCTCTGGAGAAGGCAAAACTAGGAAAATGATAAAAGCAGTTGAATCAGCAACAGAAGCAGCAATTGCCAGGGATTAAGGGGAAACAAGGGATGAATAGGTTGAGTACACAAGATTTGGAGGCCGAACAAAGTATTCCTCATGACACTATCATAGTAGAAACATGCCGTTATACATTTGTTCAAACCCATAGACTATAGACCACCAAGAGTGAATCCTAGTCTAAACTGCGGACTTTGGATGATAATGATGAATCAATCTTGATTCATCAGTTACAACAAACGTACCATTGTGGTGCAAATTTTGATAGTGGAGTAGAGGTAGACTTACTTCTCCCGGGGCAGAGAAGACATGAGGAATCTGTGTACCTTCCACTCAATCTTTCTGTAACCCCAAAACTGATCTGAAACATGAAGTCTGTTTAGGGGCGCCTGGCTGGCTTAGTTCATAGAGCATGTGACTCTTGATCTCAGGGCTGTGACTTGGAGCCCCACATTGGATGTGAAGTTTACTTAAAAAACTAAAATCTTTTAAAAATTAAAAATAAAGTCGATTTAGACAAAAAAGTAATGAAGTCTCTTCTTACAGTAAGACATTTGTTTTTCCTATATTTTTCAATCGTGACATCTTTGATATGTCTTAGATAAAACTAAAGCGGAAAATGAAAGAGCAGCTATCAATCATCTCATATTTCAGGTGAGATCATGTACCAGCAACTGTTGTCACAAAATATCTGTTTTTCTCACCAACTAAAAGACTTAACTGTTTTCCAAATTGTTTACATATTAGGAAAAAGGATTTGGGCATGCGGGTTTTTTTGTTTTGTTTTGTTTTGTTTGTTTTTTTAAGGAAACACTGAGGAGACCAACATAGACTTCTAGATCTCTTTATTGTGACCAGTTTTAGGATCTCTGATATGCTAACGTGCATTCAGAATCCCTAGAATGTGTTTAAAATCCAATTATCTCCCAAACTAGTTTTCTAAAGGTACCTTTCATCATGGAGTATCAAATACTATCTCATAAGACATCAGTGTTCTGAGGAAAGCACTTTGGGAATACTGTCCTATTTGGCAGACAGCCAGCATAAGTTCATTTTTGGAGACCTCATAGTACAAAGCCAAGGCTTTGTACTTTGTACTTCTCATTGGAAGTGAGCAGGACAATACTGTCACTATCAAGAGTGACTCATGAGAAACAATAGACCGAAGACACAATGATATGCTCAATAAAGGAAGAACTAGCATTTTCCCTCAATTCCTGTTTTTGTTCAAAGCTTAGGCTTGAGGCAGAAATTGAGGATCTATTATATCTGATAAGAAAAGATCAAGTAACTATTCTAGCAAGTATTTAAACTACTGGGAAATGTAGATATTACCGAAGTTAGTTGCAAAAGATGTTGTTAGGTAGAGCTATTTGAAATTCCTTCCTCAATTTAATCTTCTAAGGGAATATCTGCTTGCTTCCCATAAGAGTTGTTACCATTCCTGAGGGCAAAGGTAGGAATGTTAATTAAAGAGAAAGCAATCGTTTAAAATTACATGTAGTGTATATTTCTAATATCTTCTTGTTTGTTTTGACAGAGAGAGAGAGGGGGGGGGGGGGGAATCCCAAGCAGGCTCAATCCCACTATCCTGGGATCATGACCTGAGCTGACATCAAGAGTCAGATACTTAACCGACTGAGCCATTCAGGTGCCTCACGTAGTGTATGTTTATAAAATAAGACATACGTGACATGACCAATGTGCCTTAGCTGTAACAGGTGAGCCAGGCCAGCTGCTGGGCACTGCAACCTTTTCTAGCAGGAGCGCCGGGCAGCGGATACCCTGCTGATGATGGGGACTTTAACCATGGCTCCCGTCTGTCTCTGTACTGGGCTGAGTAATGGCCCCCACTCCAAATCACATCTATCCAGAACGTGTAAATGCAACCTTATTTGGAAATAGGGTCTTTGCTAAGATGTGGTCATACAGGAGTGGCGTGGGCTCTAAATCAATATGACTGATGTTCCTAAAAAGAAGGAAACTTTGGGGGCACCTGGGTGGCTCAGCCAGTTAAGCAGCCAACCAGCTAAGGTCATGATCTTGAGTTCAAGCTCCACCTCAGGCTCTTGTGATGACAGCTCAGAGCCTGGAGCTAGCTTTGGATTCTGTGTCTGTCTTTCTCTTTGCCCCTCCTCCCTCACACCTTGTCTCTCTCTAAAAAAAATACATAAACAATTTAAAATTATAATTAAATAACTAACTAAATAAGGAAAACTTGGACTCAAATACAGAGAGAAGATCACCATGTAAAGTCAAAGGCAGAGAAGGAAGTAATGTATCTATCAGACAAAGAGCATAGAGCGTTGCCAGAAACCCCTAGAAGCTAGCAGAAAGGATGGGACAGATTCTGCCTCCAAGCTCCTAGAAGGAATAAACCCTGCCTTGATTTCAGACTTCTGGCCTCCAGAACTGACAGAAATTTCTGTTGTCTTTAGCCACCGGGTTTGGGGTACTTCATTACAGCAGTCCAAGGAAGCTAATAAAATCCCTAACTTGACTTTTATAAAAACATTCAAACTTGCCTGCTGAATTTTCCTAGTTCCCTGGAACTAAAATTTGAAGAAGTCTCGTTAAAGTGTGCCCATAAATGGTCATTTCTGATGTGTGCACTAACCTTCAACCCTACTTGCCCACCGCACTAGTTGGCCTAGAGAGGTGAAAGGGCTAACCGTTAGCTGGGATCTGCGAGGGCAGCTCTAAGGGTGCATGAGCCTGTGTGCCGCCCGCACTGAGACTCCTGTCGGTCTCCAGGTGGGGGCTTTGACCTTGCTCTGGCATTAAACTCAGGCACAGGAAACTCCCTCATTCCTGATTCACAGAAGGCGGACATGCTTTACTTTCATGTCACCTCTTTGCTAACATCTTAGAGAAACTAGATTTTTGGTTTTGTTTTTTTTCTGAACGGAATTGATGACCAACCCCATCGTGATTTTCCCAGCCCAGGAGATGGAAATTCGATGACACTCTGGTGGCACATCATAACATCGCAGAGCTGAATTATGGAAAGGCCATAGTCTCCCAATGTCGCAGAAATGCTGCTCCTGGCAGAGCGCTTATTCTCTTTCCCTGGGAGAAGTTTGGAACAGAAGAGATTTCATGAGGACACACAGCTCAGGAATCATCTCCCCTCCTAAAGTGCTCCAACATGCTGGGTCACAAGAAATGTTTTCAAGGAATTTTGGAAAGAGCCATTGATGAATCCGGATGCAGTTTCAAAACAATCGAAACCATTTGGTTTGCGTTTTCTTCAGTCTGAAAATATGTGACACTGAAGCCCGAGGAACTGGAAGGACTCCCAAAAGCCTAATTCACAAGTATCTTGCAGATCTTTGGAGAGCTTTACTTGTGAAAGAGTGTGTCTGGAAAAAAGGAAAAAGGAAAAAAATATGTTTACATTTAGATACTAGTATAATTACTTCATTAGTATTATTTTTTAAAGTTTATTTGTTTATTTTGAGAGAGACTCAGAGACAGAGTGCAGAAGGAGCAGAGAGAGAGAGAGGGAGGGAGGGAAAATCCCAAGCAGGCTCTGCACCATCAGCACAGAGCCCCATGTGGGGCTCAAACTCACTGACCTTGAGATCATGGCCTGAGCTGAAACCAAGAGTCAGACACTTAAGGGACTGAGCCACCCAGAGGCCCCTGCATTAGCACTATTTATACAAACTCATCCCAAATGGAAATCTGAACTAAGTTTCATTTAATATACCATCATAGAAGACGGAGTTTCGGGAATGGATGGCACATTTTGGAGAAGGGGGCATTTTAAAGACAACTTCATTATGGGAAAGAGATAGTGGGGAATGACTCTTAGGGGGTTTTTGTAATAAAATTTAGATATTTCAAATCTGTTGTGGAATAAGGGCCAAGAAGGAAGGGAAGGAAGGAAGAAGAGAGGGAAGAAGGGAGGAAGGAAAGAACTTATGAGGTTAATAAAAGTACCAGAAACAAAACAGCAGTGGTATTTGGAAGAGGTTATAAAGCCCACATCAGCAACAGCTGAACTTTTTCAGTGAAACATGAAAGATGAAACCACTTGCTGTTTTGACTACTAAAGGAAGATTGGCTCTGGGGACAAAATGATTGCCTCATATCATGATCATGTTTCTCTAAAAGGTAAAATCTTCAATTACTTTGTAAATAAATGCAGACATGCTGATCAATGGGATAAAACATAATTCAACAAACTGTGCAACAAATCTACGGCACAGGCCCATGATATGCTACAAAATAGCAGCAAGAAATATAACTTAAAGATTAAGACTCTTTTGGTGTGTTACTCTCTGATTCATGAGATTATGTGTGTGGGATGTGTGAGCCATACAGATATGTATGGGGCAGACTCAACAAAATGCTGCTGGAGGCCCACAGACAAGTGTATTCTAGGCTCAGAAAAACAACGGCCAGAGTCAACATGGAAACTGGAGGAAACTCAAAGGACAACCCAGGCCCTGACAGGTTCTTAATGGCATCATTTCACGTGAAAACTGTGATCAGAAGTAGTGTTAGAACCCAGCGGGCACACTGTTGGGCCTTTACGTGGCACCTGCCTACCACCTTCCTGTGGCCTTGAGGACAGCACTATTGAGACACAGGGCAGAAACCACAAGAGCTACGTGGTAGATCTAAATGTGAGAAAAAAATTTTTTCTTAATTTCTCGTGGACACAAATAAACAATTTAGTTTATCCACCCTTTTAGATCTTAAAGACATTCTTTCCTTTATTGTTCACTGACTCGATGAATTTCGAGTGCATGAGCTTTATCGGGTGTGATGGGCAGTGGCAAAAAAAAGAAAAAGAACTAGTCTGTCTAGCTTGTTTGCATTATAGCCCAGTAAAAAATCTGATGTTCTATAAAAGGCATTCCATTCCCTTTTCATTTCTTTTCTTCATTTAGCTTTATTAGGTTAAAAATGTTGAGGAAGTCCATTAGACATATGGTCACTTTTGAAAGCATATGATGGACATAGTTTTTAAAATTTTTTCATGAGCTCTATGCCCAAAGTGGGGCTTGAACTCACAATTCTGGGATCAAGAGTTACATGCTCTACCACCTGAGCCAGCCAGCTGCCCCTAGAGACATTTGTAAATAAAGGAAATGAGTTCATTAATAAAGCAAATATTAGTACTTCTATCAAAGGAAATACATGGACAAGTGTTATGACTTCATATCTTAGCCAAGCAGTTTTCTTATTAAATTCAAATTGCTTAACTTTAACTCTTAACTCAAACTCCATTTGTCTTAGTCAAAATGGCACTTTTACAAAAGACCTGTTTCCTAAAACCAGCAGGTTGGAACAAAAAAAGAGAAGATGAAAATTTTCCTTAAAGGTCTGGGATTTCCATGAAAATGCAGTTAGTGTGAGCCAAACCCAGAAAGAAGAGGTAACAGTTATTTCCATGAGCTGGAACAATTTCTCATATAAAAATTCCTTCTGAAGAACAGGGTCAGTGCAGCCAATTTACTGTAAGTTTTAAAAAATCCTTCTAATATCATGACTGCATTTGTTTGAGCCACCTCTAACTTCTGAGGTCAACTGGTGTTTGCTGCCTAAGCACCATCGAGTGTCTGCTCAAAGGTGTGATTTCATAGCCACTCAGCAGGAACATTAGAGAGAATGCCTGCTGATTTCTAATGTGCTATTTGACAACCAATTACCAGAGGGGAAAAACTTCAGATGCTGTATCGCATGAATTTAAGGTCTTCTGGAAACCCTCATCCTTATTTGGACTCCTAGGAATTTTTTGTTAATTATCCTTTTAAAATAAATCTTCCTTAAGATATCAAGCTTTCTGCAACAGAGGCCTCAGCTGAAATTTCAGTGGTGTTCACTCTACACTCAAGCACGTCTGGGTCTAACTAGAGAATGGGGGAGGTGAGATCACCAGGAATCTACTTATGTTGATTGCCAACCAGCCAGCTACAGGAAGAACTAACACTAAGAAAGTGTCACGGTAAACAAGCTTGGGTGACAGACAGTAGGCTAGAGCATGAAGACACAGGTGATTCTTCCGACTTGGCTGAGATTTGATTCCTGGCCCGGACTCCAGGGATGGATGCCGGAGTCTTAAGACAAAGACCAAGTGAAAACTGGGAACCAGTCACCTTTGACTTTAGTTCAATGTAACTACGGTTGCCTAACCATCTTAAAATTTAGTGTCCCAAACAAAAAGTATTTTGTTGTCTTTAATGACCATGTAGGCTTCCGAGGACCCAAAGAGATGGTTCTATTTCAGTTATTTATTGATGAATAACAAACCACATATAGCCCAGTGGCCTGAAATACATCTATTGTATTATTTTTCATAATTCTCTGCTTGATTTGGGCTCAGGTGGTGGTGGTTTTACTTGTTTGGCTTGGTCTCCCATCGGCTGCATTCAAATTGCTGGTAGGAGGGAGTGTCTCGGATGGTTTCACTCCCTGGTATTAGGCATAGGCATGGATGTCCACAGGCTCACCTTAGCGGCATGCTGGGATGGCGAAGTCTCTCACTTTCTTCGTGCACATCTCAAGTCCTCTTCCTCTTCTCCGAGCCCCTCTTAGTGATCCTTCCTCATTGTCTCTAGAACCATAGCTGCTCTTCTTATATTATAGCTCATGGCCCCCAAAAAGCAAAAACAGAGTTGTTGAGGTTTGATAAAGCTCAGGTTTGGAACAGGCATAGCATCACTTCTGCCACATTCTTTGGGTTAAAATAAGCCGAAGGTCAACTTAGATTCACTGTGAAATGGGAACTGCACAGGATGTGAATATCACAAGGCATGGTTTATGTATTTCAACTTTCAAACCAATTTTTCCACCATTTTCACAAAACAGGTGGGAATGACATTGAAGAAACCCTAGTTAATAGCTATTCTCCTTCTATCCTCAGACTGGTAGGGCTTGAAAAACACAGGTGGAAAAACTGACAGAGAACTCAGCAACCTCAAGACAGCATGTAAATGCTTCTTAACCCAACAGACTAGTGGCTCTTGACTGCCTATTTCAGTGTCATTCACTTGGGTCCATAAATCCAGTGTCTTGAATTAAAACACTCAAATCTATACCTTCATTCCTTCCCTTAGGTCTTCAAACATTCATAATTAGCAACTCACCATAGAGTTTAGGATGACCACAGTAACTGGTTAGTAGTAGGAATTTCTAGTCAGCTCTTCAGTTCCTTCCATCCTTGGGACCATCCCAGAATCATAAATTTAACCCCAAGTATTCAATTTGGACTTGGCATTGGCCAGTGTGTTCAAGGTGAAATTAAGCATTCTACCTCCACCTAATATGCATCTGAGATATCCGGAATAATTCCAAAGATCTTGATCTCAAAAGATCTCTACAGACCAGCTAGATATCACCTCTTCTTCCCATGAGTCAGGCCTTCTGTTCCGGGTTCCAATCCAGAGATGTCCGATGATGAGACCTTCTAAGGCATAAGTAGCTGGACTAAGCTTGGCATGAGGGATGGGTGTGCTTGGAAAATGGTTCTTAAATGTGTTAATGTTATAGACTCTTGATAATCTGCTACCATGTAATAGATTCTGCCCCTTAGACATATGCGTACTCAAACATGCAGTTTAAGATTTCTGGTCTCCTATGTAGAGTTATATAGGCTTAATTATGAACCATCAAAGACTTGTTTGTGGCCCACTCCCCTCTCACATCATCATGAGGCTCAAACCAACCTTGGAAATAAACACAAGACACACCTTTGGCCAGCTCTATTTTTCTTGACATTGGGTCCCACTTTTGTTAAACCAGAGTCATATGTTTTAAAAAAAATTAAAAAGTAGTTTATTTTTCTGTGACTATCTCAATATTTCCCCTAAGCCAGGAATGATATATTAAACAAATAATGTTTCTTTTTTTTTAAATTTTATTTACTGATTTTTTGAGAGAGAGAGAGAATGCGAGCAGGGTAGGGATAGCGAGAGAGCAGAGGGAGAATCCCAAGCAGGCTCTTCACCGTCAGCGCAGAGCCTGATGGGGGGCTCGAATTGTGAGATTATGACCTGTGCCAAAATCAAGAGTTGGATGCTTACCCACTGAGCCCCCCAGGTGCCCCACAAATAATGTTTCTTTAGGTAAAATAATATTCAATGCCTGAGATCTTTCCCCACTACACTCACTTCTGTCTACAGAAGTCTGGGCGCACAGAGAGATGCGTGGTGCACATGACTGAGTGATGAAGGAGAAAAGCAGACTCTCAAACTCCAGCATGATTCTCTGTCAGTCTCTGGCCTCGGTCATTCCCTTGCCCTGCAGGTAGTGAGGGGACTCAGGACCCACTGTGGGCAACCTGCTGGCATACGAGGCTCAGGTGGAGTCTAGTGTTTCCTGTGGTTTCATCTTCTCACTCTGTCTCACTCAGACCTCTCTTAAGTCTGCCTATCTCCATGTCAGCCTGGCTTGGGCTCCTGTCCCCAGCCTTTTCTGCAGCTTAGCTCTCCCTTCCCAAGGCCAATGCCACTTGATAGGCCCGGCTCTCCCTTTCCCCTTTCCTGCGCTCATGGTCATCTGCATCTGCCCTAACTCCATCTGGAAACTAAGGATGGCTTGGAAAACAGAATGTCAGGCTCTCTCTGACTTACCAAGCTTCTATGCCTCTCTCACAGACTACCTTGACCTTGGTAACTGTGTGGGGCTCTTGCGAAGTGGCCTTTTCCCAGATTCCCAAAGATGAAAACAACCCAAGTTCTCAGTTTCTCAGAATCCCTTTTAACCTGCCACATGCATCTCATCTGTCCAGAGAAGTTCTGACAAGCTGTGACTCCCACCTTTGTCTCCTCTCCCTGAATGTCTTGAGCTAGAAATTTTGAGGTTGGGACTTTTCTTCCATTTACAGAACATTTTCTGCTTATCGCAGAGAATCAAATCTCAATGACTAGCTGCCATAAAGGATATCTTCTCTGCACATACCAGAAACTCTCTGATTAGGAGATCCTTTCCATACATATTGGAAATGCTGTGGTCGAGGTCATCCAAGCTGGGCTTTTGATGTGCTAAAGCAATTTAGAAAAGACTTTTTACAAAACCTGACTCTTCAGCAAATTGTATTCTTTGAACACAAGCACAAATGTAATTTGACAATGCCGAGAAATGTGTACTTTATCCCAGCAGGTATCACCCTCACTAGTGCAAATAATTTATAAATATTCCAGACTTGGGCTCGCTGTACGTTCTTACTAATATGCTTCTAAATTACACACCCACCGCACATGAATGTGTGCTCAGAGAACACAAATTCATTTTTATAGCTGCTTATGTGCAAGAAGGAAAGGAGAATATAAGGTACTTTGCAAAATCAATCTTTACAATATCAACTATTTAAACCATCCCTTCCTATCCCTGATGCTAAACTCATAAAGGATAATATTCTATACATTTTGCTTATAGTTTCTCCTCTTTTTCCATGTAACACCTTGAAAGCTGAGTTCATTTCCTCATCCCCTTTAGAGCTATTTCCTCTATTGACTCAAGAAAGTTATGGTCCTCTATGTATATTGATTTCTCTGGTTATGATAAATATCTAAATTTGTTGCAATTCATATTTTTTAATTTATAATAGTTTATTGTAAAATTGGTTTCCATAGAACACCCAGTGCTTCTCCCCACAAGTGCCCCCCTCTATGACCATCACCCCCCCTCCCCCCACC
>PJEM01007581.1:44044-93716 GCA_004023845.1 Helogale parvula | reverse complement strand
AGAAGAAGAAGAAGAAGAAGAAGAAGAAGAAGAAGAAGAAGAAGAAGAAGAAGAAGAAGGCGGCTCTGCACTGTCAGCACAGAACCTAATCAGGGATTCAAGCTCACGAACCATGAGATCATGATCTGAGCCAAAATTGAGTCAGATGTTCAACTGACTGAGCCACCCAGGTGCATGGTCATTTTTAAAGAGATTGGGATCTTCCTTCAATATTAAGAGCTTTAGAATTGTGTGTTCTTTATCAGGGCATGGTCAGAGAAGCGAGGAGAACAGAAGAGAGCAGAAGTTTCCAGTTGCATCATGGACAGCCAGACATGCACAGGTGCATGCCACACAGACAGCTATCGAGTTTGCTTGGCTTAAGCAGAGAGCTCGCACCGTGGGGGAACAGAGATGCAGGTGGGTGGGGAAGCCAGGGATAGATAGGAAAAAGAATGTAAAGTTCAAGCATGAGTTGAAACTGGTGAAGTGAGCAATAAAATTTACAAATGTCTAATGTATTTGCTTTTCACTTACTGTCTAAGGTTTTTGGATACTATAAAAGTCATTATTTTACCAAATAATTGGGGACTGTTTGTCAAGCACCTACTATTTCATAGGCAGTGTTCTGGGCACTGGGAACTTGGTGGTGAAGAAGATAGGCAAAGTCCTTGGCCTCAGGCACTCTATCTATTAGGGAAGGACAGATAAAGCACACAAGTAAATAAACACAGATTACAGTTTAGTGCTCTCTAGCCCCGCCCCCCACTTTTTTTTTTAAAAGCAGGCTTCATGGCCAGTGCAGAGTCCAACACGGGCTTGAATTCACGACCCCAAGATCAAGATCCAAGTCGAGATCAATAGTTGGACACTCATTGAGCCACCCAGGCGCCCCCTTTTTAGGCTCTTTTATCTTTATGTTTCTTATTTCTACAATGAGCATGAGAACAGTTCCTAAAACATAATGCTGTTTGAAGAATTAAATTAGATAACATAAAATGCTAGCATAGCACCTGGTATAAAGTAGTTGTTCAACTAATAACTAAGGTTATTATATAACTTTTGCCATCCACTCTTTTTCCTCCCCCACAGACCCATAGAGTTTGTTCCCAGCAATCCATGGGGAGGAAGAAGTTGGGAAGCCAGACTTTCCTGGATCTCCAATTCTGTCTGTTCTGTGGCCAGATGAGTCTGTGCCAAATAACTCATACCAGGGGATAGGCTGCTAACTGTCACATCTCTGGAGAAGACCACGATAGGTAATGATGTTACCTCCTGCCCTGCATCCACTCTTCATTCTGACTTGACCTTGGGAAATTACCCTTCCCACATTCAGCCTATTTGCTACCAACAAAGCAAGTCTGATCCAAGAGTCAATTCTCCCACCCTCCATGATTGTTTGGGGATAGGCACAGTGACTGGGCATGGCCTCCAGATAAAACCCTAGGTCCTGCTGTGCAAGTATCAGGAAAGGGTGATCATGTTTTACACTGAACTTGAATGCAGCTCTGTGGGGCCCCTTGTTCAGACAACACAGAAGGAAGAAGATCGAGAGATCTGGGGCCCCTAAAGTCACACTTGAAGCCAATGAATATACAAATTGATACATTCCCTTTTTATTAAAGCTAGTTTTTTAAAATTTCACTTGGAGCTTCTGGTTGCGGCTGATAAAAGTGCTTCTTTCATGCGTAGTCACAAGCGAATCAAATTTCCCTACAACGAACATGGCCCGGATTTGGATGGAAGAAAAGGTTAAGTGGTTCTTCAGGGAAAGACTTTCAGTGACTGTTCCAAAGCCATACCAAGTTCAGCGTTGGGCGGCTGGGGCAACAGGAGGAAATCCACCGCTGGCCTCTGGTAGCTACCTTCCCCTCTCAGTACCAACCAGGGCAGACCTCCAGGGCTGCGCTTTTCCATCTAACACAAGCCCTCTGAGTAATTCAAAGGCATTCCACGTGCACCATCCCCATGCCCTCCCTCCTCCTTCTGTTTCTCCTCCCATCTCCCAACACCGGGAATATCGACCCCGCCCCTCCCTTCCCAGAATGCTCCACAACTCCCTCTGCCAGCGTTCTCCACTCCCTTCTTCTGTCTTGGAAGTTTACTACTCCTGGCTTTGAACATCAATGGCTTTTCTTGCTTTCTCAGGTTAGTGAAACTTCTACAGAAAGTAAAAAATATCTAGCCCAATATCCACTGAGGAGAGAAGCTGAAGCTACTTCTCCCAGAGGATCTAAAATCTAAAAACATTCTGACTGTATAAAAGTAAAATTACCTTGACAGCATAAGCCTGCCTGTTTCCATTAGAAATTCCTATTACTCCTATAAAGGTAAATGGGACTGCATTCTTCGTTTTGGTTTTTTGGTGGTTGTTGTTGTTGTTTTAGATATTTTTTAAGTGTATTTATTTATTTTGAGAGTGATAGAAATAGCACAAGTGAGGGAGGAGCAGAGAAAGAGGGAGACAGAGAATCCCAAGCAGGTTCCACACTGTAAGCACAGAGCCCTACCTGGGGCTCGAACTCACAGAACTGTGACATCACGACCTGAGCCGAAACCAAGAGTCAGACGCTTAACCGACTAAACCACCCAAGCGCCCCTTCATTCTTGGAAAAGTAAGCCTTTATAGCCTTATCATCTTCCTCTTGATCCTTCCCTAACTTTCACCATCGAGTATTCTCCAAGCCAAACTACTTTGCTCAGACTCTTGTGGGGAGACAAGGCACATGCTTCAGTTTATCTCTTTGCATCAACAGTATTAATTTCTCTTTTGTAGTGTAGCAACAGTTCACCAGACTTTTCTCTGGACTAAGAAAAGCACTCCTGAAACAACCCAGTGTTCTTTGTGTTGCTACCATGCTCACCAGGCAACCCTGAGTCCCTCCTTCCGACTTCCTGGTTTCTGGGGTGCCCAGAACTGATACATTGGGTTCCTGGAAAGGAATATCCACCACCGTGATCAGTAAGCTGACATTATGGGACACCTGGATGGCTCAGTCGGTTAGGCATCCAACTTCAGCTCAGGTCATGTTCTCTGGGTTTGTGAGTTCTAGCCCCACATTGGGCTCTCTGCTTTTAGCATGGAGCCTACTTTGGATCTTTTGTCTCCTCTCCCTGCCCCTCCCCTGCTCACGCTGCTTCTCTCTAACAAATAAAATTTAAAAAAAGAAGAAGAAGAAGAATCACTAGAATGATGGCATAATTGTAAATAAATATGAAATTTACAGGGTGGGGCACCTGGGTGGCTCAGTTGGTTGAGCATCCAGCTTCAGCTCAGGTCAGGATCTCACAGTTTATAGGTTTGAGCCCTGCATCAGGCTCTGTGTTGATAGCTCAGAGCCTGGAGCCTGCTTCGAATTCTGTGTCTCCCTCTCCCTCTGCCCCTCTCCCCTTCACACTCTGTCTGTCTCTGTTTCTCTGTCTCTCAAAAACAAATATTTTTAAAAAATTTTTAAAGTAAGCTGACATTATGATTTACACACCTGCACCTCATGAGTTTAGACAGTGTGACCTAGTGTCTCAAAACCTGTTGGCCTCTGGATATCTTGTTGGATGAAGTTTCTAGATCAACACAGCCCAAATCAAAGTTTAGATGTAATAGTTCACCAACACACCAACTCACAGTATTTGCCTTATTATATAATTCAAACAGGGGCACCTGGGTGGCTCAGTTGGTTAAGCCTCTGACCTCAGCTCAGGTCATGATCTCACAGTTCATGGATTCAAGCCCTACGTCGGGCTCTGTGCTGACAGCTCAGAGCCTGGAGTCAGCTTCGGATTCTGTGTCTCCCTCTCCTTCAGCCCTTTCCCAACTTGTGTTCTGTCTCTCTCTCTCTCAAAAATGAATAAACATTAAAAATATTTTAAAATAATAATAACAATAATTCAGCTAGCAGCTCTAGAGCTATCTGTATATGTCAGCTCTAATTGCAAGACACAGTTTTAAGGTCCTGCTGTTGGGAGATGGTGGGAAAAATCATGGAAAGTGAATGAATAAATATCAACATAAATACTAAAAAGAATGTCTTATACCTGTCTCTTGTGGTGCTCAGGTGAGCTTTCCCTGTAAGTCCTTTTTCACAAGGAACTTGAGACTCAATGGTCCCTGATGTTCAGGAACAGATGTATACCTCACATTCATGTCCTTTTTCCTACGGCACCCATCTTAAAAAACTCCCACGTGTCTTTTTTCAGATTTATTTAAGTTCTTACCCTTGGTTTGCCTTTTTTTCTCATCTTTACACTTGGATTTATAGTTGTTCTGGTTGTTAAATATAAATGGACTCTGATATAATCCACCAGCTATTTAATATAAGATAGCTACAAAACCAACATCATGACCTCATCATAGGGAAGGTCATTTGTGCATACCCAGTGGGAGGTATGTGTTCAAAGGTGATGAGAAGTTGGCTGGACAGAGGAGCCATTCAGCAGTGAAGAAAAATTAAAACATAATGAGCAAAGATAAGAATTTAGGCACACATGTTGGATATACAGGCAGAGGGAGACCAGTGTACTAGCAAGATTTCCCAACTGGTCAAGAGGATTCATTTCTGACTAAGTGGAAATTGTGTTGGATTACCAAGATAAAATGAGGTGCCAGAAGCTCCAAAGCTGGACTGGAAATGTATATTCTTATATCAGAGGCAATAGGAACCAACTGCAAGTTCTTGAGAAAAGGGTCGACACATGGCTGCCAGAAACAGGAACTGAGCAACAATAAACAGGAAAGAATGGGCCTAGAGTAGAAAAGATGCTCAGAGAGCTGTCACAGTAATCCAGATCCTGGCTTCCTGATGGAAGAAATAAATGGTGTGATTTTTTTTAATATTAAAAAAGATTAGTGTACAGTGTTCAACTATCCATAAGAAGAAATCAAAGGTTATTCAGAGGACTTAAAGCTAAAACATGAGATGAATGACAGGTATGACACCCCTGGTCCCTCACCGTCCAACATCACTGAGGAGGGGACTATAAAATTTGCCAGCATGTTAACGTCAGATATGAGTACAAATTCCTGATTGATTCTTTGCAGCATTCATGCCCATGTAAGAATCCATTAAGATATCCCAGAATCTGAGTGTCCAGGTGGCCCAGTTGGCTGAACATTTGACTCTTGATTTCAGCTCAGATCATGATCTCTCAGGGTTTGTGAGTTTGAGGCCTGCATCAGGTTCTGTGCTGGCAGTGTAGAGCCTGCTTGGGATTCTCTTTCTCCCTTTCTTTCTCTGTCCCTCCTTTGCTTGTATTCTCTTTCAAAATAAATAAACTTTAAAATTTTTTAAACTTTTAAATAATCACTCCAACCCTGCTATCTAAACTTGAGCCTAGAGTCATTCTATTAAAAAAAAAAAAAAAGATATACCAGAATCTCTAATCTAGTGTTCTACTACGTTGTTTGCATGAAGAATGCACTCTCAGATGTGTATGTGTGTGTGTGTGTGTGTGTGTGTGTGTGTGTGTGTGTGAGAGAGAGAGAGAGAGAGAGAGAGAGAGCGCACATGGGAGTCATGGAGAGAGAGGATCCCAAGCAGGCTCTATGCTGTCAGTGCAGGGCTCAAACTCATGAACTATAAGATCATGACCTAAGCCAAAACCAAGAGTCAGATGCTTAATCCACTGAGCCGCCCAGGCATCCCTCATTTGTTCATTTTAAATGACAAACCTATTCAGACACAGTGAGATTGATATGTTAGGGCATCTACAAATAAAATAAATAAAGTCTATATGTTCTCTGCATAATCAAATAGCGGTAGGAGTGATTTCAGTTCCTGTGTACTATTTAGACATTTTCCCTATGTCATCTCTAGAGCAATTTTTGGACTAATCTCAAAAAAAAAAATGCTCAAAACGTAACATTTCACTAAAAGGCACTTTCCTTCTTCTTCTTGTCAAGAGTGTTAAAATAAACACTATACTTTGAGCAGATAAATAATCTTTCCAAGAGACAGAAAAGACTCTTGACATTTTTACAATAACAGGTTATTAATATAATTCACTGTGGCTGAAAGCATGTAGGATACATTTATAATGCAGGCTGAATAAAGGTTAAGTATATTTTGTGTTTTATTCTGCATCCAACATAAATATCTGTCATACCAAACCATAGAGTAGACATAAGAACTTTCTTAGAAATCTATGATTCTCAGGGGAAGATGAGCCATTGAAAAAAAAAACTCCCTTCTCTAGACAAATTCCATATCAAGTAGACCTAGAAGCCAACACTAAAACAAACAAAAAAAAAATCACAATCAATCCCCAAGGTAATGTCTGTAAAGAATCACCCTGGACACTCCCCATGAGACAATCCCTCATCAGAATGGCATTGCCTACCGCTCTCACAATCAACTCACTGAGAAGGAGTAATCGAGGAAATCAGTGCGACTCTTCCCAAAAAGCCACAGTTCTCAGTGTGGTTTGGTTAGGTTTTTTTCTGGCCAGCTACTCAAGAAGGACGTGCACAAAGAAAAGTACATGTCTTGAAAAACACAGCCAGCTGCACCTTGCTTCTGGGTATAACTTTAGAATTCTCAAGAAGTTGTGATCTTCAATTAAAATGAAACCAGAGATTATTTATATCGGTGAGCTTTCTAAAAATAAGCACAATGATGATGATGGAAAGATTGGGTCTTCCTACTAAAACACTTACAGGCTAGAGCTTGAAGGTAAGTGGCTCTTGTCTCAGAAAGAACGTGTTTGCTCATCATCAGATCCTAAGAACGTGTGAATACATGTGTCTCTCAGCATAATGACCTACTCTTCCCATCCACGAAAGGAGAGATTTACAAAAGATATTTGTTTTCCAAAAAGATTCTGTACTTTATAAAAGGATACACCATAGGTTTCCTTTAAAAACCATACTCCCTGCTGTGTTTTAAATTAGTCAATTTACAAAAATGTGAATTAGCCACAGTTCTCCGGAAATGTATTTGCTGCCTAAAACACAGCACCCTTACAGAAAACTGCATGCCTGAATATTAGGTCTCAGGAAACATTTATTTTAGGATCTTCAGTAAAATAAAACAGCATTTACAGTTAATAATCATTGGCTTGTATTATTAACCTGGCACATGACAAAACACTCCTGAAATCTTCCATTTGCCTTCTGCATTTAGTGACTGCTCCCCGCCATTCACAAACCTAATCTGCCTTTTTTAAATGTGTATTTATTTATTTTGAGAGAAACAGAGAGGGGGAGGAAGGTAGAGAATCTCAAGCAGGCTCTGCGCTGCCAGTGCAGAACCCCATGCAGGGCTTGAACTAATGAACTGTGACATCATGACCAGAGCTGCAATCAAGAGTCAGACATTTAACCAAGGGAGTCACCCAGATGCCCCTCTCCCCCATAATCTGCCTTTTTAGTCAATCTTGGAACACAAAAAGGGCAGATCTCTCCTTAACACTAGACGTTTCTCGACTCCTACGACAGGCCATGTGGCATGTCCAGCACACTTTCACCTCCTGCCAACCCCCAGTCCAGGGCTCTTCCATGCGGCTATGCTGTTCCTCTAGACCCTCTCTCCCACCCACACGGCTTTCCTTTCAGCTCTCAGCTCATTTCTTCACTATGCCATCATCGACACCACCACAGACTGAATCTCTCTCATATTCTCTCATGACTACCTGAACTTTTTCTTCAAAGCACTTGACCAGAGTTTGTATCTAAATTACTAGACTTATTTGACACATATCTGTCTTCCCCATTCCAGGCTTCCTGAAGCAGAGACTGTTTTGCTGATTATTTCATTTCACTGCTGGGTGCCAGACAACAGCACACAGTGGGCTGAATAAATGAGTTCTACTCCTCCTCAATGTTCTTTCCCACTGCTTTCATTTGTTTTGTTTGAGTATAGTTGACACATAATTTCTTCACTATTTTTTTTATTTTAGGTTTTTTTTTAGAGAGAGAGACTATACACGTGAGCAACGGAGAGGGGCTGGGGAAGGGGGAGAGAGAAAAAGAGAGAGAGAGGGAGAGGGAGAATCTTAAGCAGCGTTCACTCCCAACGGAACCCAATGCAGGACTCAATCTCACGACGGTGAGATCATGACCTGCGCAGAAATCAAGAGTCGTTCGCTCAACCGACTGACCCACTCAGACATCCCTTCACTATTTTTATCCCTTACTTTATCGGTAAAACTTTACTAAAACACACACACAATCAGTCACACTTCTCCAAAGACCAGTAGCCTACCATCTGCACCCCTTTCATTCTGCTCTTCTCAATGTCCTTCTAAAACGAGACCTCCACTGAAAGCAAGCTCCTAAGATTTGTCAATAACCTTCTCCTAATGAACAGAGTTAGTGGCTACCTCAAGGTGATGCCCACTCACTTTCCTTCAGTGGACATTTATGTCCTGCCCCCCTTCTCTTGATTGTTCCTACCTATCTCTTTCTTGACCCTTTCTCTCTTCTTCTCGACATTTTTGCAAGATCACTTTTCTTTCCGTTCTGGCCTTTCCTTCTGATTGACCTCCTATCTGTGTTAATCATTTTATCATTCTCCCAGCCCTCAAGTTTTAAAGATCACCTTCCCAAATACTCATTTAATCCTGGCCATAGGTTCCTTCCAGACAAGAGTCCTACTGTCTAAGTTTCAGTTCAATTTTTCCTTAAGACCTATTCCTGGACCACTCCAACCTACCTCCTCACTCTTGTCCATTCTGTCCACCACAACATTTTTCAAACAGAGCCCGGCCACATCGTCTTTCCTTTAAGTGGCATCAAAAACAAGTAACAAAGCCTCAGCCTGACTCTCATGGACAACACGATATTTGCCCCTGGAAAAAGTGAATGATTCCTGTGCACATCTAACAGTTCACTTTCTCCCCTTCGGTCACACACAAACCCATAATTGCATCCTCCCCAATCACTCCAGGCTAGCTAAGTTTTATCCATATTTCCAAGTTTTATCCATACCCATTGTAAATATCTCCTTTTCTGTGGAAGTTTCTCTGATGTTTCAAATGAATAGGACCTGTCACTCTGACACCTCTCAGAAGCCACTGTGTTGGCTTGGTATCATCATTATTCAAGACCCAGAGACACCATCTTCTTTCAGAGTCTTTAAGAATAAGAAGTATGGGGGCACCTTGAAATCACAGATTACACTGAACTGTACTCTCCCTAGTGAAATGATTCTTTGAGGGATTTGTTTTAAGAGTTTATTTTATTAGGGCTGTTAATAGTAAATAAATAATTTTGGAGAAATTACTTAAATTGTTCATTGGAGGGGTGCCTGGGTGACTCAGTTAAGTGTCTAACTCTTGATTTCAGCTCAGGTCATGAGCTCACAGTTTGTGAGTTTGAGCCCCACATCGGGCTCCATGCTGACAGCACAGAGCCCGCTTGGGATCCTCCTTTCTGCTTCAGTGGAAAGCACTTGAGAAACAGCTGGTGCAGAAAGAATTCTATGACTTCTCCCCTCTACCTAAAAGCAAGTCATAAAATTTCCCATGAGAAAAATGTCCTCCCTATATCAAGAAGAGAAGAATATTTTTATCACAGCCCACTTCAAGTCCAGACTTAGAAACATTAGCTTTTGTTGTGCCCACTTTTCTTTAAATTGTTAACTTTAAGACAGGGACAAGGACATCGCTTCAAGCATGTTCCTAAATCTGCTGACTCTCTAGGACAATTGAGATTCAACAGTTAATGTGTAAAGGCGACCACATTGGAACTATGACAATGGCCTTGAGCCCAGCACTTAGTGTTACCTGCCTTTCTGCAATAACCTGGCTCTTCGGTTCTCTTTTCGGTTTCATTTGCCCTGTTATGTGGGCATGATTCACATTGCTGCTTTAATTCAATTACTGTCTAATCTAGTACCTTCAGTTCCTTTGATCATTTGCATGCATTTTTTTTCTTAGAACAATGAAAGCACTGTCACATGAGCCAAGTACGGATTTGCTCAGGGACAGGGGTGCAGACTTGGGAAATACATCTATTTTCCATTTTAGAACCAGTCATCTGAGAATCACTACCTCTCTGCCTTGCAAAATCAGTGGAGTGTTTTAGCTGCTCTTTGAAGCCAGTTGACTGGCACTGCTCCTATATTCCCCAAACATGAGACCTCTGTAGGAAGGGCACAGCTGTGTGCCATCACTGTCTCTCAGAGGCAATGACTCTGAGGTATAGCAACAACAAAATCCAAATGTCTTCCCTATGGAGCCCTCGAGCTCTCTTTCTTCTCTTCGGGCCCGTGGTTCTCCAACTGCCTTTGCTCCACAATTACCAGAGAAACTCTTAAAAATCAATCTATTCACTGGGGGCCTAGGTGGCTCAGTCGATTAAGAATTCGACTTCGCTCAGTTCATGATCTCACAGCTTGTGAGTTCAAACCCCGTGTCTGGCTCTGTGCTGACAGCCCAAAGCCTGGAGCCTGCTTCAGATTCTGTGTCTTCCTCTCTCTGCACTTCCCCTGTTCATGCTCTGTCTCTCTCTCTCTCTCAGAAACAAACATTTAAGAAAAAAAATTTTTTTTAATCAATCGGCTCAGGCCTCACCAAGGCCAGCTGAAGCCAACTTTGAGATGCCCTGCTAAGAAATCCCCTCTCTTTGTCCCTGGAATGGAGCACCTCGAAGAGCTGTGGTTTGTAGAGGCAAGAGAGGCCCAGACTGCTGCTAGTATCTGAGATTTCAAGCTAAAAAGGTGGAGATGAGGGGATATGTAAAAATGAGATTTCAAAAACAGTAAGACTTATTTACTTATTTTTAATGTTTCTTTTTGAAAGAGAAAGACAGAGTGTGAGTGGGGGGAGGGGCAAGGTGAGGGAGATGCAGAATCCAAGGCAGGCTCCAGTCTCTGAGCTGTCAGCACAGACCCTGACTCAGGGCTCAAACCCACAAACTGTGAAATCATGACCTGAGCTAAAGTCTGGGGCCTAACCGACTGAGCCATCCAGGCACTAGTCTGGCGCTTAGCTGACTGAGCCACCCAGGTGCTCCAACAGTAAGATTTTTTAAAACTTACACTCAAACTAATACCTGCAAAATGTATGTGTGCATAGATGGTCATATGTATATATTTGTATATATACACATGTATGCACAATGCATGTATATAACTGTGCCGTTCATATGAGAATTTCAGGACATATTTTAAAAAATACCATCCAATTGTACTTCAGGCAGCATGGCCTATTAATGGGCCAATCATATAAAATCACATTTTGAGCATATTCTTAGATTCTGCTAGTGTATTACTGTGCCTTTAAGTTTAACTTAATCTGCAGATAACATGAAAAGTAAGAATTGAAGATCCCATAATAGTCAAAAAGGGCTAAATGGCATCCTCCCCAACCCAGGACTGCACTTGGAAATAATGAATAGGCAGCACCACAGCATACCAAACATCATAAATCCTGGCTATTACACTCAGCTCCTCCTCACGTCCCACAATGCTAGGGGGCAAATATGTAAATTAAGAGACAGACTCTTGCATTCATACCTGAAAGTCCCAAGGTCCTCTCTCCATCCACCAACTTCTAATAACCACTGTTTTGTTAAGTATGACTTTGATTGCATCGCTTGTTCAATGTCTGTTCACCTATGCATTTTCTTTGATTTTACAAGTAGCACCGTGAGAGTGAGATTCTAGAGCAGGCATTCTTAACTATGTATCATAAATCCCCTAGAGAGGCTGTGAATGCCATAAAATTTAAAGTAAAATATTATATGTCTGCATGTGCATTCCCTTGCTTTGAAAGGTATCAATGGCACCCTGAATTTCAGAGAGATTCAGGACCCTCCAAATTTAAGATTTTCAATATAAATAAGGGTATGACTCATACCCATTTCAAGTTGCAAACACAGTGCAGCATCGCAGATTCTTGAAGCATCTGATGACCAAGGACAAGCCGGGACCGAGCCAGAATCTCACCTAGAATGCGCTGGATCTAGCGCAGGTCCCTTGCGCTCTGTCTGTGCTTCCTAGGCTGGCCATGACAAGGTACCACAAACTGGGGGACTTAAAACAACAGAATTTTGTCTCTCACAGATCTGGAGGCCAAAAGTCTGAAGTGAAAGTGTTGGCAGAACCATGTGTCCCACAAAGCCTGGAGGGGAGGATCCTTCTGGTCTATTCCAGCTTCTGGTGACATCAAGCACTCCCTGTCTACAGCAGCCACTCCAGTCTCTGCCTCGGGCTTCACATGGCCACTTCCTCTGTGTCTCTGCACCCACACGCCCTCTTCTTATAAAGACACGAGTCATACTGGATTAAAGGGCCACCTTACACCAGCATGACTTCATCCTAACCAATTATATCTGCAATAACCCTACTTCTAAATAGGGTCACACTCTGAGGTAGAGTGGGTTTAGGGCTTCAACACATCTTTTGGGAAGGAGAGAATTCACCCCATCACAGGTGCTACTCTCCCACATACTTTGCTTATAGACAAGAAGGAAGAAAAGACAACCGGCGTGCACAGAGATTTTCTCTGTCCTCAGTCCATGCTTGATACTTTAGTCCTCACATATCCCATTTTTTAACAGTAAGGACACTGAGACTCAAGTAAATCAAGTCTACCGTATTTGGTGATAAGGACTCATAAAATGCCAGGTTTGAAAATGAATACAAATGCAAGTTCTTCTGACAATACAGCGCCATTCATATGTAGTTTGAGATAAAACTAATACAATATACAATAACAAATCCCAGAAGAAAATATGCTCTCTGGGCAAATAAAACTGTACTGCATGTTATAATGTGTTTTAGAAACTTAATAATACAGTGGCATCAATAAATTAGATTAAACATTTATTACCTGGGTGAGAGATAATCACAAGTGGAGCCACACTAAAGTAAAAAAGCTTACCATTAACAATCCTACAAATAGTATACTTATTTAAAGTTTATTCAGAATCTATAAAATAGCATTTTTTTCAAGTTTTATATTCTCCTTTTTGATTACTGTGGTGTTTTACAGCAAAAAATCTATTATAAAGAAATGTATAAGGGATGGTAGGCCATCATTTTTGTCCCTGGGAAAAAATATATACATATTCATTTGTATATTTGTAGTATATTGTATTGTAATATATAATGGGCAAAAAATGAAACATGGTATAAGAAGATTCTCTTATATGAAATCAAATAACATAAATTAGTAATTTATGACATGACAGAGTATTAACAAGCTAAGCTTTTGAACAACTCCATAAGCATTAGAAAAACCTGTATACATCACTCATAAGTGGAATTTAAGAAACAAAACAAATAGCCAGAGTGAAAAAAGACAGAGAGAGGGAGAGACAAACCATGAAACAGACTTAACTATAGAGACAAACTAACTGATGGTTATGAGAGGGCAGGTGGGGGGAGGGGGAAATGGGTGAAATAGGAGAAGGGGATTCAAAGCACACTGTTGGGATTTTTTATGTTTATTTATTTTTGAGTGAGAGACAGAGCATGAGAGGGAGAAGAGCAGAGAGAAAAGGACACAGAATTCGAAGCAGGCTCCAGGCTCTGAGCTGTCAGCATAGAGCCCGACACAGGGTTTGAAGTCACGAACTGTGAGATCATGACCAGAGCCAAAGTTGGACGCTCAACCGAGGCAGCCACCCCGGTATACTTATTGTGATGAGCACTGAGTCATGTATAGAATTGTTGAAACACTCGTGGGATTGAGCCCCATGTCAGGCTCTGTACTGAACATGGAGCCTGCTTAAGATTCATTCTCTCTTCCCTTCCACACTTCTCCCCCACTCTTGCTCTCTCTCTCTCTCTCTCTCTCTCTCTCTCAAATAAGATAAATAAATAATAAAAAATAAAATGTGATATATATACACACATATGTATGTAAATATACACAGAATATAAATATACTCGGCCATAAAAAAGAATGAAATCCTGCCATTTGCAACAACACGTATGGACCGAGAGGGTATTATGCTAAGTGAAATCACTTAGACACAGAAAGACAAATACCATATGATTTTACTTATACACCAAATCTAACAAAATGAAACAAAAACAGAAACAGGTTCATAGGTACGGAGAACAAATTATAGGTTACCAGAGGGGAGAGGTATGGAGGGAAGGGTGAAAAAGTTGAAGGGGATGAAGAGGTATAAACTTGCAGTTATAAAATAAACAAATCTCAGGGATGAAAAGTATGGCATGGGATATACAGTCAATAATATTGTAATTACACTGGGCGGTGAGAGATGATGACTACACATACTGGGATAAGCACTGAGTGATGTACAGAATTGTGGAATCACTATGTGGTACACCTGAAACTAATAACATTGCATGTCAGCTACACTTCAATAAAGAAAATGTTTCTAAAAGACTGTGAAATCAGTACGGACTCATAAAAGTCTTACTAGGAAAGTCTTGTAGTTACATTTGAAAGAGTTACAAATACCAACTGGGGAATGCAGTACTCTCTGAAGAGCATCTCATGAATCAATTTCTTTACAAGTCACAAATGAAAGACAAGAA
The DNA here is from genome assembly GCA_004023845.1 of Helogale parvula. Classification (NCBI taxonomy): domain Eukaryota; kingdom Metazoa; phylum Chordata; class Mammalia; order Carnivora; family Herpestidae; genus Helogale; species Helogale parvula. The sequence goes on along the minus strand of PJEM01007581.1, from coordinate 79,287 downwards.
GTATTATTATGCGAGCCATGCTAAGAGGAGACATCATTCATCTTAACAAGAAATTAACATTCTTGAGCAAAGATGATCATAGGATCTGACCTGTCACCTCCCTCAGGAAGGAAATTATATGTTCCAAATTCCTCTGTCTCTGGATAACATAACATTAAATCAAATGGCTGGAAATAGGGACAGACGTAATCTCTTGATTAGAAAACTCAATGAATCCAAGAGTAAATCTCCCTGGTTCCACAAACATGTCCATTTCAAGCTATCTTCCTGAATCTTCTCTTCATTTAACTGCCTGATTTTATCATCGATCAACATTTATATCACTTATGATCATTAGAGCTATTGTACATTGTAATCCATTTATAATTTTAATAATTTAGCCTACGCCATTCCCCACACACAATAGCTTCCTAAAATAGAGTAAGGGAATGAAAATCAGGAATACACTATTTTGTGTATAGCTGCAGACTTGGTTGCATGAATTATCTTTTTTCTGAGCATGTCACCTCTCAGAGTGGGACCTCAGGTGGCTAATCCTTGTTCCTTTGACTTTCTGTCTAAAGTCTGAGAAGGTGAGGTTACAGTCAAGGTCCATCAGTGAGCGTCAGAAGTAGTAACTATTCAGTGTCTCCCACAAGACAGGAATGTAGCAATAAAGAAAAGATGGGGGGTCAAGAACTCAGTCATTTGAAAAATCAGTGTGACCACATCAGTACTGTGGAAACTTGTGTTAAAAGATAGTTTTGGGTGCCTGGGTGGCTCAATCAGTTAAGCGTCTGGCTTCAGCTCAGGTCATGATCTAACAGTTCATGGGTTTGAGCCCTGCATCAGGCTTTGTGCTGACAGCTAGCTCAGAGCCTGAAGCCTGCTTCAGATTCTGTATCTCTCTCTCTCTCTCTCTCTCTCTCTGACCCTCCCCTGCTCATGCTGTCCCTCTCTGTCTCTCAAAATTAAATTTAAAAAAAACATTAAAAAATTTTTAAATAAATTTTAAAAAGATAGTTTTTAAGCAGGCAAAATCATGATTTTCATACAAATACTAAATGAATACATGTCAAGATTTTATTTAACTCATTAATTAATGAGAGAATCAGTAAGATGTCAAAAATAACCCCAATGACTTCCCAAAGGATTTTCTATACGGGCAATGCTGAAATGAATTTGCTGACAGATGCAAAAATGGTCAATATCCAAGGCAATAAAATGTAATATTTGGGATAATCTGGAGGAGAAGGCACCAGTTACACCTCACCTACCTGCCAGAATTTATCTGCATCTCCCTGAACAGGGACCAGTTGACTAGGCACATCAAACCTATTGCCCAGTAACCTTTGTACCCATTTGTACGTACTTCACAATTTTTTCCTAACCCTAGTGTAATCTAGCTGCCCTCTAGTCCATTCTTCTGGGTTTACGTTCTTCCTTAATATCCAGTTTAATATCCAAGCCCTGGCCCCTACGCCATGGGAAATCCCATACCCTTCCCAGTGTAATTAACGGTTCCCCTTCCTTATTCCCTAAAGCACCACTGTAGGAATTAATAGATTCCTACCAAGGGTTTGGGAGTAGCAGAGGGGAAATGACAACACAGCATAAAACAAGATCTTAAACATTCTTAAAGTTTATTTGGCAGTCTCCACTCATGGGAATTTCTCTCTGGCTGCTTTACTCCATAGATCTCATCCAGGTGCTGAAACTCCACACCCTTAGGCCCAGGGTACATACCCCAACAGATGTATCACCTGTATACAGTATATACACAGTATATCAGTATATATCAGTATACAGTGTATATCAGTATATATACAGATGTATACCTATATTACAGTAATTAAAATTATGTTCCATAAGCTCAATGTGGCATGGTGGAGAAGCATAGGTTTTGGGTTTGGAGTCAGATGATGTAAGTTCCAGGCCTGAACTGGGAAATGACATCAATTTTGTCCCCCACTTCAAACTGTCTGGGTGAGGGACACATCATGCAGCCTCTGTATACCTCAGTTGTTTTGTCTGTAAAATGGCAACTTTCCGATCGCTCCTATCTCCCTTAGGTGAGGGCGCAGGAATGAGGCCCTGCTGTACATGAGAGAGTTTAGTGATAACAACAGACAGAAGGAAATGTCCTTTCTACTATGTCCCTTTATTCTATTGTTTTTGTCCTTTCATCTGTCGTTTTGATGATTTGTGTCATTTGATGAAGAGGTGCTGATTGAAGCCATCATCCTTTATTGGAAGTTTACATAATACATTTTAAAATGAGCTACTTTTATGATTGTCTACATATTAAAAGTTCTAAAGTCTGTAATTCTCACTTCTAGAAATATTCAGAAGAACATGTTTCTTTAACCGGCGATTAAATAACATTGTTAAATTTGATTTACATATTAACGGCTTATATTTGACCTCTAAACTTTAAAAGTATTTACAGGGGCGCCTGGGTGGCTCAGTCGGTTAAGCCTCCAGCTTCGGCTCAGGTCAGATCTCACGTTCGTGGGTTCGAGCCCCGCCTCGGGCTCTGTGCTGATGGCCAGCTCAGAGCCTGGAGCCTGCTTCCAGTTCTGTGTCTCCTTCTCTCTCTGCCCCTCCCCCTCTCATGCTCTGTCTCTCTCTGTATCAAAAATAAATAAAACACTAAAAAATTTAAAAAAAATAAAAATAAAAATAAAAAATAAAAGTATTTACAGTCTTGGGGCATCTGGGTGGCTCAGTCAGTTAAGTGTCTGACTTCGGCTCAGGTCATGATCTCATGGTTTCTGAGTTCGAGTCCCGTGGTGTGCTGACCGCTCAGAGCCTGGACCCTGCTTCAGATGCTGTGTCTACCTCTCTCTCAGCCCCTCCCTTGCTCATGGACTGTCTCTCTCTGTCTCTCAACACTGAATAAACATTAAAAAAAAAAAAGAAATTTGCAATTAAACTTCAGCAACCCAGAGAAATACCAGCAATAAGAGCCACAACTGACTGAGGCAAATGTTCTGGTAATTGCTATCAGTCCTCTGCACGCAGTCGCTGACTCCTCAAACCTCTTGCCACCTGGCTGCCCTTCTATCCTAAACACTTGGTCTTAAATCACCGATTTACTGTAGAGTTTGGAAATCTGAAGTACCTTGTTCAAGGAACTGTGACTGTTACATCTTCCTTCCCATTCAAATCACTGCAACAGAAGAAATGTCGAGGCCAATGATGGAGCCCTCCAGCTCCTACCTTGGTAATCTGGCTGCTAAATCCTTTTAATTGCACCGATCGTCAGCACAGGAATATCCGTCCTTCCAGCTAGACTATCATCCCCAGCCATTTCCCTTTCTAAATTGCTGTTACATTTTTCTCCACACGTCTGCCTGTGCCAGATCAGCTCATAGTAAATCTATGTGTGGTACAGGAAACATCCCAAAGATAATGAATTTCACCAACATCTCACAAGAAATGTCAATCATCATAGCTCCATTACCCTCATGCTGGCAACATAAAATAAATTAACACACTTGCTGGTGTTCTTAGAGTTTGTGTTTTTTGGATTTTTGTGTTATTTTGTATGAGAGCTATTCTTTGGACATATATATATTCATATGTGCGTGTGCCTGTGTGTGTGTGTGTGTGTTGAGAGAGTGAGAGGAACAGAGAAAGCTTGCACTTACCAGCTTCTCTCATGGTGAGATCTACCTACCTCACCCAAAATAATATTCTTGAAAAAATAACTTTTGCTGAATCATTTGGAGCTTGCTGTTGGAAAAAGAAGCTAGTACTTAATGCTTTGGAAATAAATGGTCCTCTTAGAGTTTCAAAAGGAAGAAGGAATTTTCCAAAGCATCAATTCTGTTTTTTAAAAAAATACTCTTTTCTAGTGTCACCCATTCAAAAATTGTGATAGGAAAGTAAATTCAACTTTCACTTAAAGTCAACGGGAGAAACTAAGCTATGTATTTTTTCAAACTTCTTTTAAATCTTTCAAAATTACTAAAATCTGACCTCTCTAAGAGCTGCTGTGGGGGCGCCTGGGTCACTCAGTCGGTAAAGTATCTGACTGCAGCTCAGGTCATAATTTCACAGTTTGTGAGTTCAAGCCTGACATTGGTCTCTGTGCTGACAACTCAGAGCCTGGAGCCTGCTTCAGATTCTCTGTCTCCCTCTCTCTCTGCCCCACCCTGCCTCAAAAAATAAATAAACATTTAATAAAGAGCTGCTTTTATGGTCTTGCCATATTTCTTCAAGCATCAAAATCTCATAGATTTGGAATGAAGATTAAACATACTAATACAGACCAGTTTTACATCAATTTAAAGTGAAGTATCTTTCTGAGTCTTAGTACATGGAAGCAAGAATAATTTGTTTCCTGAAATCAAACATCTTCCAAAGTTATGACATTACAAGCAAGAGGTCCTCATCTGCTCTGCCTCAGCTTTTCCCATGCAACTGGTTCCCTAGTGAAAATGTACTAAATAAAAAGTACTAAATTAGTGCTTAAAAGATTGAGACTTACATGCATCAATTCACCAGAAACATATTTTTTTAATGAGACAAGTAGCTTGTGTTCTTTCTTTTAACAAATAAGAATTTGGTCCATTCTTTCTTTAAAAATTATCAGGAGTAGTATGTTTGTGTGTGTGTGAAGAATAACCAAAGGAACAGAGAGGAAGGAACAGGAATTTTGCCAGAAATGTTAGCTCCCTTATACTAGGTAGAATTCACCCAGAATGAAAGAAAAACAGACATTGTAGTAGAAAGTCCACAGTGGTCAAGCCCAGCACCTTGCATGTATATTCCATACGGTAACCATGGCATCCACTCTCCCAAAGACAGAGATTGAAATTCCAATCCTCTAACTCCAAGCACGGACGCCCCTTTTCACCACCACACAGGAGATCCAGGACTCCACTGGGGCCCAGCCCAACAGTTGTTCTTGGGGTGTTTCTGAAGCATCTTCACTGGGTGTGCAAAGAATGGGGAGCTGAATTTATAAGCCCAAGTCATGGCTCCTAAATTACTTCTGGGCAGGCTGCAAATGAGACGACCTAGAGCAAGCAGAGCAAAATACCCAATCACGTGAAGACTGACTGCCAACGGAAATTGGTCTTAGACCCTGTCAGCTCTTGGGCACTCGTCCAAGGCCATCGCTGACAGTACTCTCTGCTTCAGCCCATTCAAGTGGCCGTGCTATTACCTAGTTCTAGGGCCCTGGCACTCAGCCTCCTCCCCACTCTTCTCCACATCACCAGCTTCCCTTTCGTGTTCTCTTTATCCAGTTGCACCAGAAGACCTCTCTCGTTTCCTTTCATGACACCCTGAAAGCCTCTTCAGGAAGAGCTTCCAATACCCATAAAGTTATATCATAAGCAATAAAAAATCATAAGCAATAAAATTATGACTCCAGGGGCACCTGGCTGGCTCAACAGTACAGCATCTGACACCTGACTCTTTTTTTTTTTTTTTTGAGATTGTTACTTCTCAAAACATTTTGAATCTTTTTTTTAATTTTAAAAAGCTTTTTTTTAATAATAGTTTATTGTCAAATTAGTTTCCATATAACACCCAGTGCTTCTCCCCACAAGTGCCCCCCACCATGACCATCACCCACTCCCCCCCCCTTCAGTCCATGGTTCGTCTCCAGTATTCAGTAGTCTCCCTTGATCTGTGTCCCTCACTCTTCCCCGCTCTCTTTACCCCTTCCTCTCCCCATGGTCCCCTGCCAGGTCTCTCCTGTTAGACCTATGAATGCAACCATATGGTATCTATCCTCTGCCTGACTTATTTCGCTTAGCATGACACCCTCGAGGTCCATCCACTTTCCTACAAATGGCCGTATATCATTCTTCCTCATTGCCATATAGTACTCCATTGTATATATATACCACATCTTCTTGATCCATTTATCAGGTGATGGACATTTAGGTTCTTTCCATGATTTGGCTATTGTAGAAAGTGCCACTATGAACATTGGGGTACATGAGACACCTGACTCTTAATCTCAGGATCATGAGTTCAAGCCTCATGTGGGAGGTGGAGCCTATTTGAAAAAAAATGACTCCCAGCTCATGGAGGAGGGCAGGCTATCTGCATAGCTCTGTTGTCAGAAAACACACTCTCCTGATTCTCTCTCCCTCTTCGACTTATAGAAAGAACCACAGAGAAAGGATATAAATCACTACTGCCATTAACTGCAGCCAACACTCATTCACATTCTGCTCTAGAAACTAAGGTTTCCCAAACACGTGCCAAGCTCATGAGCAACAGTTGAACTACATTTTCTGTCCACAGTTTCAACCTTTCTGCTTTTCATTACAGCAATACAATGACAGGAATTAGTAAGGTGATGGGGAAGTCCGACAGGGAAGTGAGAAAAAGCTAAAACGTTACCACATTATTGAGCTACAGATGGTGCAGTCTTACTGCAAGACTCCAAAGAGGAAAAAAAAACTCTACTCTTACTCAGGAAAACGAGCAAGCGACAGAGGAGGAGAGGGAGAGAGGGCTGCCAGCGCACTCTCCCCATGTGAGTAGAAGAAAGCAGCTTTTCTCTTTGAAAAGCAGATGAAGGTTAAGTCCTTGGGGAACTCTGACGGATGATTCTCTTTCATGAACCAGCACATCTTAAACACATTTCGCTTGAGAAGTGGCATCATCATTTCATTTCATGGTCAAGGTCACTAAAATGCTCCAAAAATAAGTTGGAAGCAGGGAGCAAAAGGAAGAAAGCAAAAAAGCGGCTCTGACAACAAAATGATGATGTGAACAGGTACCTTGTGCACTGGCTCAAGGCTCTTATCCTGACAGGTCATTTAGCCCCTGTGGATGTGGCCTTCGTGTCTCTTTCTTCCTCTAATGACTCAGCCTATTTTCAATGGCTACACACTCATGGGAAGAAAGATGACAGAGGACATGCACAGTAATCAGAGCAATTAGTTTGGGAAGATCACATAACACTGGTCCTTATACAAAAGGACACAGTTCAAAGAAAAACTCCCCAAGACTGATGTTTCCTCAGGGTCACTGTCAGAGGCCCTGGACATGTGTGTCACAATCAGCCTGGACTGTTTTAGGGAAGTTGGCAGAAATGGACCCATCATAAGGACACCTGGGTAGCTCAGACCGTTAAGCATTTAACTCAGTTTCAGCTCAAGTCATAATCTCACAGTTCATGAGATCGAGGCCTGCCTTGGGCTCTGCACTGACAGCTCGGATCCTGCTTGGGCTTCTCTCTCTCTGCCCCTCCCCTGCACACATGAGTGCACATTCTCTCTCTCTCTCTCTCTTTCAAAATAAATAAACATTTTTAAAAAGGGCACAGTATGTTAAATCCACCAGATCACCCAAGCCAAGCTTGGGGACACCTTGGCTGTTTATTTTTCAGTTTTTAATCCAATACCAAGTCCTGTTCCTTCTTATCCTGAAGCCTCATTGATAACTCGCTTCCTCCTTTTATTTGGCTTCTGCCCAGGCTGCAGTTCTCCGACATCTGCCCCACTGCCTGCAGCAAGTCCCCTGTCCTCTGGCCACTTCCACACTTCAGTCCAGTCTGCGTTCCACGCCACGATCATCTTCCTAAACCCCCATATCCTCCAGTTCTTTCTCACCAATGTAAAACATGCGTTGGTTTCCCTTTCTTCACAACAACAAGTCACAATAATAGGAGTAGAGTCTCCTAAGCATATTGTCCTCTCCAAATACCACGATATGCACCACTTTTCGGCATCATCATGTATTTGGAAAGCACGGTCTTCAAGCAGCATCTTCATGTCTTCTTCAACCCACTGTACACTGGCTTCTCCCCCTTCCACCCTACCCAACAAAGGCTCTGCCTCCCAAACCCATCCACAGGCTTCCACTTGGGAAAACCAACAGCAAGATCCCACCCTTCCCCTTCAGGATCTTAATGCAACTTGTAACACAATAACCAAGCTTTCTGGGAGACTCCCCTGGCCAGCTTTTAAGATCACATTCTTGGGGCACCCTGGGGAGCTCAGTTGGTTAAGTGTCTGACTCTTGATATTGGCTCAGGTCATGAGATGGAGCTCCACACTGGGCTCTGTGCTGATAGCATGGAGCCTGCTTAGGATTCTTTCTATCTCTCTGCCTCTTCCCTACTCATGCTGTCTCTGTCTCTCTCAAAATAAATAAATAAACTTTAAAAAAGAATCACATTCCTAGACATCCTCCCTTAGATCTTTATTTTCTGTCTTCTTTTCCAAACTCTCCCCTCCTAAACCTCAAACTTTCGTGTTCACCAGGTTCCATCCTAAGAGATACTTCCACCTTTCTATCCCCAGTACCCAACCCAATGGCATCCCTTGCACATAGAGTCCCTTAATCAATGTTGTTGGCTTACAGATTTTTTTCAGATTGATGATTATTTATCTATCCAAATCTCCCCACTGCATGCAAGGTAAAGTTCAACTCCTCAGCCTAGAATTAAAGCTTTCAAGGCACCTGGGTGGCCCAGTCACTAGAGCATCCAACTTTTGATTTTGGCTCAGGCCATGATCCCATGCTCACTGCATTAGATTCTGCACGGGGGGTGGAGCCTGCTTAAGATTTTCTCTATCTCAGGGAGCCTGGGTGGCTCAGTCGGTTAAGCATCTGACTTTGGCTCAGGTCATAATCTCATAGTCCGTGAATTAGACCCCCGTGACGGGCTCTGTGCTGACAGCTAGCTCAGAGCCTGGAGCCTGTCTTCAGATTCTGTGTCTCCCTCTCTCTCTGACCATCCCCAGCTCACTCTCTGTCTCTTTCTCTCTCTCTCTCTCAAAATAAAATAAAGACATAAAAAGAAAAAGAAATGTGTAAATCTTTAAAAAAAAGATTTTCTCTCTCTACCCCTCTGCCCCACTCATGTGCACTCTCTCCCTCTCTCTCTCTCCCTCTCTCTCAAATAAAAAATAAATGAATAAAGAAAGCATTCTACCATCCATTCCTTCCCTTCCTGTTACACCTGCCCATTTTCCTTCTCCAACACAGACCTTACCTCAGAAATCCACCACTGCCCCTCCTCACTGTCCCAATTCCAGACTCTGAGACATTGCTCAAGTAGTTTCTGTGTCCTGATAGACCCTTACCCTCTACCCTTTTATGCCTACACAAGTCAGAGCCATCTTCCTTGATCTGGCTCAAATTCTCTCCTCAAAGGCCTGCCCACTCAAAAGAACAGCCATCTTGCCCTCCTCATACTTTCCATCAGGTCTTCTTGACAACACATTTGGATGCATGCTTTCAGGGTTACGCACCCGTCTGGGATGGGGTCTGAGAGGAAGAGAAGAGTGTGTGTGTCTAGAGTGGGGCTGGCGATGGGGACTCTGGAGTGTAAGCGCACGCATGCACGAGGTCTGGGGGTTGTTTCCTTAGGAGGCAGTATACTCGTTACTTGCTAATGGACACCCCCTACTGTTAGGTATGGCAACAGACCTCCAATTGGTGTACACTTGGTAGAAACTGATTTTAGGGGCACCTGGGTGGCTCAGTCGGTGGGGTGTCTGACTCCAGATTTTGGCTCAGGTCATGATCTCACGATCATGGGATTGGGCCCCATGTTGCACTCCATGCTGGACATGGAGCCTGCTTGAGATTCTCTGAGCCCCTCCCCTGTACTCTGCTGCACTCTCTCTCTAAAATGAAATGAAATAAAATGATATGAAATGAAATAAATAAATAAAATAAAATAAAATAAAAACAAGTATCTCATACTCTTTAAGAAAGAAACAAAGAAAGAAACTAATTCTAAACTGCCAGTCTTTCTATGGCCCATCCTGAAGGAGTTCATTGTTATGGACCAAATGTGCCCTCCCCCCACATTCATCTGCTAAAATCCTAACCCCCAATGATACGCTATTAGGAGGTGGGCCTTGAGGACATAATTAGGTCATGAAGGTGAAGCCATCATGACTAGGATTAATGTCCCTCTAAGAAGAGTCACAAAGAGCTTGCTTCCTCTCTCTCTGCTCTCCGTCCTGTGTGGGTATGAGAAGTCAGCAGCATCTAGCTCTGAAGAAGGCTCTCACCAGATCCTGCCAGTGCTGGCACCATGGTCACAGACCTCCAGCCTCCAGAACCATGAGAAATATATTTCTGTGGTTTATAAGCCACCCAGTGTACAATATTTTGCACCAGGAGCCCAAACTAAGACACCATGAACCACTTGGTACTCTCCAAAACAAAACCCTGGGTATGCAGTGTACCGCATGAAGCTCCCTGAGGAACTGGGAGAGGAAATCATCCAACGACTTCCTCCTAGACCCATCAACAGATGAAGGGATAAATAAACTGTGATACATACATAGAGTGAAATATTATTCAGTCATAAAAAGGAATTAAATTTTTATGTATGCGAGCATATGGATGGACCTTGAAAGCACAGGTAGAGAGACCAGACACAAAAGGATAAACATGGTGTGATTCCACGAATATTTGGAATACTTAGGATAGGCCAATTCATGGAGTCAGAAAGAAGAACAGAGGTTACGGGCGGGGGGGGGGGCAGGGTAGAGGGGTGGACAAGAGGGAAGTGAGCGTCACTGTTTAATGGATACAGAGCTTTTGTTAAAGATGATGATAAAGTTCTGGGTATAAAATGGTTACACAACACTGTAAATGTACGTAATGGCACAGAATTGTACACTTACAGATGGCTAAAATGATACCTACTAAGTTATGTATATGTGACTACTAAAAAAACAACAAAGTAAACGAGGTCCCCGGGTGAACGGATTGTGAGGCAGGAAGCCTCGTCGGCCTTGCGTGGCCACGACTTCACGCCTGCCCCCTGGACTGCACGGCCACAGGCGACCCTGGCCAGCTGAGACACAGAAAGTCTCACACAGTCTCACAGTGCGCTGACCCTTCCCTATGGCATCTCCACCAGTGGGCAATTCCTCCCCAAAACACGATATAGCAGAAATCTGAAACTCACTGGAGCATGTCAGCTAGCGGGCGAAAGAACACCCACCTTGCAGGGCTATTGTGCTATTTTGTACTCAACAGAACTACGCTACATAAAATACTTAGAATGGCTGTTAATAGTCATTATTCTTATTGTCTTATTAATAGCTGTAAATAATCATTATGATTATTAGTCTAATCTCTTTATTTTACCAGCACTCTGCCTCCCAAGAATGGAGTCCAGAAAGTCATCCTTTCAGACAGACATCATCAGGGAAACTGACACTTGTTCTCACTGGCTGAATCCACAAGAATGAGGAACTGTGTATTTCTCAGAGACCTGACAGTGCTGTATCAGAAAGAACATGCTGCAAACCAGTGACTGGTGTTAGCGGTGGCAGAGAGTGACAAAGGAACAGACCTGGTCTTCCCAGCTTCAGGACTATTGAACCTGGAGACTCAATGAGTGATGAACTTTCCTAGACACCCCCAGGCAGGGCCTGTCTCAGCATTTCTAAAGACTAGAATAGCCAAGCTATTGCAGTCAGTGATACCACATCCAAACCTAAAATAACATGACTGACAAATGCTTCAGAAAATGAGGAAATAGCATTCGTTATGCACCTGAGACTCAGCTCTCAGATTATATGAGCCTTTCCCGTAAGAGGGGACTGTCTGTCCTTCACACGCATTCTCTGGCCGAGGTGTGCATGTGAGGTAACTTCAAGCAGAGATAATGATGGAAATTAGGGATGAAAGAATTATTAGGTCAGCAGGCCCACTGCAATATTCAAGAGAAGTTAATTGGATCTTTAAAATGAAAACCGTAAAACAGGAAGAGTAGAAAACTGCTCCGTGCTGAGCACTCACAGAGCAAAGTCAAGTGTCACACACCATCTTCGGGTTTAGAGGTAGAGAGGGAGTCCAGAACGTTTTTCAACTTTGGGAGGAAAAGGTCCTGAATTTCCTGCACAGATGTCTTCTTCGCCCTTCGCCCACACTGCGTCTGTGACCATGCTCCAACCCAAGTGCTGACAAAGAGAAACACAAGAACCTTGGGGAGATGCTGCAAACACCACAGCGTGGGAAGGAATGGTGGGAAAGTATCATTTATTGGAGGCCCCGAGGAACACCGCTTGAAGAGGCCAAAGTTACCAGGTAGAAGGAAAACCACTCTCTTCCTAACAGGAAAAAACAGAAATGTTGGGTGAAATCCTTTATTGTGTCTTTGGCTCAAATCTCATATCCAAATGGAATCACCATGGAGAAATGCCCACACACCATGAATTATCTAAACACATCTGGAAGATTCTGGATGGATCATTCAAGTAACTTAAATGCTCTCGAGACTTGCCAATATGTAAAAATACTTGAGACTAAAATGAGAAAAAAGGGGTAACTGAAAAATCTTGAAAGCATCCAGCTTCAGGTATTGTCTTTATATCTTTGATAAAGAGTCTAGTTTAGTATTTTATGTTATTCAACACATATTTGGTACTACAGCAATTTCCATATAACCAGTTAGGAGAATAGGAATGAGATATAAGAGGGAGCGCTGAGTATATTTTAGATTTATCAACATCTATTTCCAGTACATATTGTTATGTACATACACACACACACACACACACACATGTGTAGGAATACGTACATATACACACACATGCCTATACATGTAAGAGAAAACAATATTCATCATAGATGCCCTATACGTCAATCACTTCAAAATTCTTTAGAGGCACTAATTCACTTAATACCCATAACTCCCCAAGAAGTAGGTACTATCAGCATCCATATTTATACAAGGAAACCAAAACGAAAGAAGTTACTAACTTGGGCAACATTTCCTCCAGAGCCCATTTGGAAGGCAGACTCCAGAATCTATGTTCTTAACCAACAGGAGAAATGACACAAACACGAGGTGTAGTGAGCACTTGGACCCATGTCTAACTTAGGTACTGAGTGGGCCTTTTGTTATCCACTGAACACATTGAAACAATTGCAATAAATGCTCAAATAAACAACTGAGGAAAAAATGGTTTGAAACGTGAGCTAGTTTAGAAAATCTGGAGCAAGATAATCCACCGAGGTTTGAACATATTGTGTTAAATATTTTTTCTTCCTCTTGTCTTTAAAACTGTTTGGAGTTTTCATGAGCTGTAAAAACTCAAGGGACCAAGTCAAAGTATCCTTACAGAAATTCTGAATACCACTAAAACTAGCTGTCAACCGTAAATCAGTATCTAGCTATTTTCCAACCTATTTATAAAAGTGTAGCTGTGAAATACATCTAAAATACAAATCTGAGCACATTTATCTAAAGATGGTACTTTTAGCAACAACCTTTTCAAACAAACAAATGCTGACTGTCTCAGGCAAAATAATTGCATTGTGTCAAAATGCTGGAGGAGGACTATTTAAGTCACCCATGAAGCCAGTATGATAAATAGTGGAATTCTGCCGGATGGCAGCTTCATTCCAGCTATCTGAGGGCTTAACGCTAGCACCAGCCCAGATCTGATTTTTATTGAAAGAAAAAGAAACGTGTCAAAACCAGACAATGTTTCTGGACTTCCAGGGAATAGTCTCAGGGGTACTAACATTTCATGCTCAAGATGAATTCAAGACTCGGTGATTCGCTCTAGCGTATGTTCTATATCATATTCCAAATCAGTTTTCTTTTCAGAGGTATTAGTCTATCGTCCTGGAAATTAGACAAACGCCACATGTTTCCAATGCCCCCCCTATGTTCACTCTCAACAACTGCACATATTAGCTTTATTGAACAAAATCAACCAGGAAAAATCGATACTAAAAGAATCTTCAGGCTCTTTGAAGCTCAAGATTTATAGAAAAGTAGATACATGCCAAAACTATACCAGGTTCTGAGCAATCACAGATGTCAATTACTGGTATTATTTCATTCGACAACAATTTTTTGATCACTGGTTCACTGTCATGTATGTTCATCTGGGAAGCTCTGGGTATTTTGTTTAATTATAGCTGACAACCTGATACACAGAGAAAAGTCTGATCTCCATTACAATTCACAGCTTTTAGGAAGAAACTTGGGATCATCTAAAAATAAGAAATCTCTGAACTGCTTTTAAGTGGGGGGGGGGGGTTGAGAAGGGAGCCACATTTTTTTCTAAGTACACAGAAATTCTCTGATTTCTCTACCAACAAGAAAACATAGCATTTAGGGGCGCCTGGGTGGCTCAGCTGCCTAAGCGTCTGATTTCAGCTCAGGTCATGATCTTACAGCTTGTGAGTTCGATCCCTGCGTCGGGCTCTGTGCTGACAGCTAGCTCAGAGCCTGGAGCCTGCTTCAGATTCTATGTCTCCCTCTCTCTCTCACCCTCCCCTACTCATGCTCTGTCTCTGTCTCTCCCTCAAAAATAAATAAACATTAAAAAAAAAGAAAACATAGCATCTAAAAACAATAGCATTGCAAGTACTGCTCAATCAATTAAGCCAAAGTCTTGATTTCAAACATTTTACATATATATATGTATACACACACACACACACACATATATATATAATAAGAAATATAAGTGGGGAACAGTCCCCTTTTCTAAAGGCAATTCAACATCCACATAAAATGGTAAAGATAACTATTAAGTTTGCCATCATGCTATATTCCAAAGGCAAAAAAAAAAAAGCCATTATTTTCTGCTATAAGTAAAACCAAAGAAAGGTCAAAAGGCTACTATTGAACACAACTTCATATCCTGAGTTACGGATTTATATTTCTGCGGTTTTTTAAAATGCACTTTGTAGGGAGGAGTGAAAGTATAATTTGTAAGCTTCCGGGTCCTCTGACTTTATGCACACTGTGTGCAGCTGAAGTCCAGCGGGTTCAGCACAAACCTATCTGTAATTGGTATGGTCAGCTTCTGCCTACTGAGTCATTCTATCCAGGGTACCGGGTGCTTTGTGCATTGGATGGAATCTTAATAAAAACCTTTCTGATCAAGAAACTAGGGCAAAGAATTGTATACGCTTGCCCTGGAACCACAGGACGCCACATGAAGAATGGTTGCTGGCCCCAAACAGATCTTTCTGACTGTGAAGCTTAGCTCTTTCTTCTAAATCATGTTCCTCCCAAAGGCCAATCAACAGCGCCCACCCTGATGCAAATCACTCAATACTGCTTGCATCTTCATTTTTAAAAGCCACAATAAGGTGTGATGAGGATGTTAACTAGACTTATTGCAGTGATCATTTCTTCAGATATACAAATAACAAATCATTAAGTTGTACACCTAGTAACAAATACAATGTTACATGTCAATTATACCTCTTTTAAAAAGTGATAACATTATATGACAGGTAATCTCAAATTCTTCACAAAAATGATAAAGTTAATTTAAAAATAAATAACTTGCGGGGCACCTGCGTGGCTCAGTTGGTTAGGCGTACGATTCTTGATTTCAGCTCAGATCATGATCTCACAGTTCATGAGTTTGAGCCCCGAGTGGGGCTCTGTGCTGACAGCATGAAGCCTGTTTGGGATTCTCTCTGTCCCCCTGTCTCTCTGCTCCTCTTCTCCTCATGCTTTCTCTCACAAAATAAATAAATAAACACTAAATAAAGACATAAATAACTTAAAAGATCTGTGGAACAGAAAGCAAAGTCTTAGGTTAATGGCTCCCCTTTACCACTATAACCAGCTACCATATGAAAGTTAAAACCATTTTAGTATAAATCTCATTTATTTGGGATTCCTTTCTCTTAGTTTAACTGGGAATTTCCAGAAAGAGAAGTGTATGAAAGAGAGGTGATATATTTTCTAACAGTGATACAAGTTCCCCTCTGTTAATACAATCAGCATACCAGTCACTTGATTCATTTAAATGATTTATTTTGCAAATGCATGGACCTTGGAAGTCAGAAAAATACATTTAGGAGATCTATGCAGCACTGTGAAACATCCATATGTTTAGAGGGGTGGGGGTCTATAGATCTATATGAAAGGTAATTTTATAAAGTACAATATAAAATTTGAAATTTTAAAAATGGGAAGTTATTAATACTAATGTTCATTTTATTCCATATCTGCTCTCAGGAAAATGTGAGTTATTGATCCTTTCTGTATAAAATATATACATGGTTTATAATTTATGTCATGAAATTTTCCACTAAATTATGACAATTTCATTATTTTGTATTGTAGTTTCTTCCCGCATGATTTTAGTTCAAATGATTAATAGTTCAGCCGTGGTGTTTTTCAGAAAATGTACTGGCAGAGCTCAAAGAACTGCCTGGCTACTTTCTGAGATACCTCCCCCTTTCAGATTTTTTATGGGACCTCTGTAAGCCTGCCCCAAAACCACAGACTTTGAAGAAATGTAGGATTTTGCTCAGAGAGGCAGTCCAGGAAAATTACTCCGCACCCCATGGAAAATGTTCTCAGTGGCTTCGAAAATCGTGATGAACCGCACGTCACTGAAGACGGCGCTTCTCTCTGCTGGAAGTCTCAATGTTTGAACTGGATAATGTCGAAAACTGCTCAAAACTGGTTTGCTGGAGATGTTCACAGTTTGTTTCAGTGATGTATAAGTTACCAAATTTTAAAATCGCATGAGGAATGCATAAACACCCCCATCAAACATCCCAGGAGGATCTCATTCACGGAGAGAAAAGCAAAGGTCTCCACGTCACAGCCGTGATGTAAACCCGGAGGCAGGACCTCCTCCAAGAGAGACACGTGGCATTAGAGTTACAACTCACAGGCTTACTATTTAGGAGTCAACAAAATGCGCCATAAACAGAAAACCTTTATATTATTGTGTTGTCGTGGGTTTTAGATGAATTTAAGTACTTTCTTTTTACCTTTTAAAAAGGTAACATGTTCGTATAATGTGTGCTAGAGGTTGACACTAGCTACATAGACATTTGGGAGGCTCCCATAATACGAAGGGAGATATTCAGATTCAGAGTCAGAAAAATTTGTGTCTACACCCTACATATACATAACTCTAACCCCACTGGGTAGGAAGACACAGACTTTATCCAAGAATATTATAGATATTTTATTTAAAAATATCCTAGGAGCACCTGGGTGGCTCAATTGGTTGAGTGTCTGACTTCAGCTCAGGTCATGATCTCACGGTTCATGGGTTCGAGCGCCACATCCATCTCTATGCTGACAGCTCAGAGCCTGGAGCTTAATTCAGATTCTGTGTCTCCCTCTCTCTCTGCCTTTCCCTCCTTGTGCTCCCTCTCTCTCTCTCTCTCTCTCTCTCTCTCTCTCTCAAAAATAAACATGAAAATAATAAGAAGAAGAAATATACTGAAAAACTAAGTAATGCTAGTTTATACTTTCCTGATTGTTTTCTTTTCTACATACATTTAGGAAACCTCATTAGAATATGGGCTTTAAACAGTGAGCTCCGACTGTATAAGAGAGTTAAGATTAGGAAGACAGAATAATAGCCAGTTACTCTGAATAACTAATTTTATACAGTTATAACAATATTTTTTTAAAAAACCTGCACCACATGCCATGAACTGTTTTAATCACTTTATATTTATTTAATACTGACACCGTCCCTGAAAGGTTTTATATATATATATATATGCACTTCCTTTGAGAGAAAGAGAGAGAGAGAACATGAGTGGGAGAGAGGGGCAGAGGGAGAGAATCCCAGGCAGGCTCCATGCTCTCAGCAAACAGCCTGAAGCAAGGCTCAAACCCATAAACCATGAGATCATGATCTTAGCCAAAATCAAGAGTTGGACACTTAACCGACTGAGCCACCCAGGCACCCCACATGGAACTTTCTAAGCACAAGATTCAGGGGACCACACAGGTCATTTTCCCATGAAGCCAGCTCTGTTTTTCCTTAACCACATTCCTAAAAACAAACGAAGCCCACGGGCTTTCATTCTGGGACCACAAGTACCACAAGCAATGTGCCAACACATTATTCAGAAGATGATGATCCAATGTAACTCTCTCAACTAAGATTTTCAAACTGAGCCTTTAAAGATAACATGGTATTTTTTAAGGGCTCCTGATACAATTTTTAAAAAAATTTTTAATGTTTATTTTTGAGAGAGAGAGAGAGAGTAAGCAGGGGAGAGGCAGAGAGAGAAGGAAACACAGAATCGGAAGCAGGTTCCAGGCTGTCAGCAGCACAGAGCCTGACACAGGCCTTGAACTCACAAACCTCAGCACAGAGCCTGACACAGGCCTTGAACTCACAAACCGTGAGATCAGGACCTGAGCCAAAGTTGTACCTTAATCGACTGAGCCACCCAAGGCCCCCAATATAACTTTAAACATAGCTAATTCACAAGCATTCTTTTGTTTGTTTGTTGTCTCAAAATAAAATGAATTCGTAACGAAAGGTATCAATGCAATGTATCCATTAATTCTCTTCCTTTCCTAAATTAAAAAAAAAAAAAAAGCCACAGCTTACACTTCAACTGTCTACTTTGTAAGTTTCAAAGGCTCCCCACCAGTTGAAGTGCATGATCATTTGCACCATCTGTGCAAGGGCAAGAGACGCATTATTCTCCAAGCCAGTGCTAAGGGTGTTCTAACAAGAAAGGGCCCAACTCCAAGTCGTCAGAGAAAGGTTATGCAGAAAAGCTCCTGCCAGAAAACTCACTGTTTCCTTCTCTTTCTCTCTCTCTCTCTCTCTCATTTGAAATTCATGAAGATGAAGGGGAGCTTTTGTTTCCCATCAATGAGATGAGCCTTAATACACTCTTGCCAAAAGCAAGCTAACACAGAGTAATTGTTTTTCATCTAAATTGCATGTCCAACCTGCTTAGTCTTCAAAGAACATAGATGCTACTGCTTTGATACCCAACTGCAAAATGACAAAGGAGAGGGCACAGGCACACAGGCACGACGAGAATTTTTAATCACCCCCTATCTATCTGCAAGCCCTGGAGATCTGGGGCAGTAGAGAGGAGAAAAGAGAGGAGATTATTCATAAGGTAGATTAAGTTCCATATTTCATTCGAAACCAACTCCTTTTTTTTTAAGGGGGGAAAAGTGATTTAGAAGGAATTAAGATTCCCGAAGGTGTTTTTAATCTCCTTTCACTCCGGGGCCAGGTGCCTCATGTAGTACTTTAAAAGAGTTTCAAAAATGAAAGTAAATGCCTAGAACACAGAAAAGAGATATCCATCTACACAAAGCATCTGCCTTTGCTTAAGAAAAAGAAGTAGATTCAGCTTTATGAACTTCACATCCAGACATTTTATAATTTTGATGCTTTAGTTCTTAAAGACTTTTGCTCTGTATACATACAGTCAATACATAAAAAGAGGGAAAAATCATCAATATCTATTTTATATACATATATATATACACACACACACACATTTTTTTTTGGTATATCAAACCTCCTTTTACGTCACCGAGTGAGGTCTCATGTAATTGCACGAATTGTAGAGTGTTTGCAAGGAGGTCTGTGTGATGTGAATAAAAACCACCCAAAGAGATGGGACGCTCAAATCTGCTCCTTATACACCATTTTTAGCAGGTAGAAATGCCATCAAAACCTGGGTGGGGTTTGTCATTGATCCCTGTGCTCCACTGTGTAACCAGGTGCTGAGACAAAAGATTCGATTCTGTTTATTGCGTTTGTTCCAGTTAATTTAATTCTTCTTGCCTGGTTTAAACTTCTATTTTCTAATTACGTGCCTGAGCTCCACCAGGACTCAAGTGCCACTACGCCTTTGCTTGTACTTAGACAAAGCGCACACAAACTAACTTGCATCTGTGGGCTGTCTGTAAATACCGGTACTGTCCTACATCATGTAAACAGCACAAGTTTTTGACCCTAGACAACCAGGAATAAAAAGAATCTAGGTACTAGCAAGTGCATGAGGCAGAGGAAGGCGAGGGGGGAGGCGGAGGGGGGAGGGGCAAGCGTGCGGTTAGAGATGTGAATGTCAGTGTAGGCTCCATGGCTAAACGTACTGTGCAGCTGAGGCTACATTACCTAAATCCTCTGAGTTTTGATGTCACTTGCAAACCAAGAGCCTTGGACCATCTCTAATGTTATTCTTCCAGTACTAAAGGTCTGCAATTTCAGTCTCAGTGCTTTTTTCCTCTCTTACTGGAGAATGAATTTCAGTTTGCGAATAGGAGGGCTTTTTTTTTTCAGTGCAATGTTGGGAGGGAAGAAAAAGAAACTTTACTGACTATGTCTTTTACGTGAAGGAAATAGCCTACAATTATTAAGATGTTATTAAACAGTAGAAAGTCTGAAAATAAATACGTCAGCTTACAATGCTTATATTATAGGTCCATATTTGTCTAGACGCAAACTGGAGAGAGATGTTGAATATGGATGTTTACTAGAGACCCATCAACTGGCCTTTTGTAACACAAGTAGAAATGCTATGAGAAATTTCTGTGAAACTATCTTATGTTTTAGAAGTTGGATACTATACCCATCAAGGTCCAGGTATTTCTTAAGTACTCAACTCAGCTTCTGTATTAGCTGGGAAGTTGAAACTCTTTGTTGTGGTTTTCAAAAAACAAAACAGACAGACAAAAAAAAACTACTTAGGAAAATAAGGCAATTATTGATTATGGAACCTAAATTTTCAGAGGTATCACTAGCTTCAGGCATGGCTGGATCCAGACGCTTGATGTCACCATGGCTTGGTCTCTCTCTTTCCATTTCTTGGCTCTGTTTCCTAGAATGCTTCCCACATTCTTGAGCAGGCTTTTTGTATAGGGTAGCAAACAGGGCCCCCAGCACCTCTAACCTTAAATGAAGGTTAAGCAGGAAAAGAACATCTATCAGCTTCAGATCATCATCTCAATATTACAGTTTGTTCTTCTATCTGTATGTTGAATTGGAATAAGTCAAGCCAGTTGGTACTGTGTAGTGATTTAACACCGAAGCTGAAAATTTCCAAAGAAGGCAGTATCCCTAAGGCAGTTCTTTAGGGCCAATATCTCCACTCGATCTCTGCTAAAATGAACTATTTCATTTTGCAACGAGCTCTCTTTGGCCTGCTGCAAGGTGTCTTTAATGAACATGGTCACAAAATCCCTTTACTTTGCCGCACCCCACAGAAAGACAAATACTATGTCCTAGAGGTCAATGAGTACAATGAAAAGAGAAATCTGGAAGACAAGGATTCTGGTTCTGACGCTAGCAGTTTGAAAAGTCCTTTAGACTCTCCGTTTGCTGAGCCATAAAGTAAGAGTGCTGAATGAAGTGATTCTAAGGTTTGTTTCAGGTTCTGCAATGTTACGGATGCACGGAATTCTGACCTTGCTGTTATTATAATGTTACAGGTTTTGCTTTTTGCTTTCTTGATGTTTTTCCCTGAATAAGGCAAACCTGTGGTTCAGGATCCTAAAAAACACTGACTGCTCTGTAGGTCAGAAACCTTCTACAAGAGATGAAAGCATTCGGAAGTTTTACAGGAAGTAAGTAGATAAGCCAAGGGGCCGATTATCCAGGGCACTTAGGCTTCCACAGGAAAATGAGCAAGGAGAGAAAGCAGTGAACCCAGCCTCGATACAAACTGAGTACCCACGTATTGATCTCCTGTCTGACTGGGTCATGCGGTTACTAGTATACATTAAGAAGGGAAAGCACTGAAAATTACATTAATTCAAATGGCTAAATCAATATTTAACAATGCAGTTAGTGGTAGTTGACCTTAAATGCACCTATAATAAAACAAAGGTGATTCAGGCCAGCCTCCAGCATATGCCATTCAGAAATATGAATTAATGCAGAACAGATATGTTAAAGAACCTACTAACACAGCCGCCTCTGCAGACCAGGCTGACTGCAAGAAGGTCGAAGCTGCTGTCTTAACAAAGGCAACTTGAATTTTATTCACGTGATGCTGTGTCTTCATCCATCACCTCTCTCCCTTGTCTCAAGGCTTGGACAGCCTTTGGTCTCAGCATATTTAAAAGGAGGAAAAGGATTTCTACAACCATCGCCCCAGAAAACTATAAATCTTCAGTGATAGCTTTGTAACCTTGAGCACTCGCTTCATGAGCAAACACAGATGTTACCAATTGTTACTCGAGGAAGCCTGTCTTACTGTAACATGATTTGCATATCTTTACATGCAAACATATCAGTTTTTACTCTACTGGTATTAAGGATTCTTGAAGTAAGTTTGCTTATATTAAAAAGAATGGGGAAAAGAAAAAATAATAAGGAAGGAACAAATAGAGGCAATCTCTTCAAGATGTCAGAGAACAATCTCAGATGTTTATTAGCTATCAGGCTCACAGATGTGAGACTTCTTTAAATTGCCTTGCTTAAAAACAAGTGCCTTGCTGCCTGCAAAAATACCTTAAGCTATAGAGCATTAGAGTTATCACTACTAAGGACTTGGTGACAACTCTAAGGAAAAGGTCAATCTAAGAATCTTTTTCAATATATCTTAAGGCAGCAAGAGGCTCCAGGGAATGCCCACAGGAGAACAGGAAAGTTCCCATGATTTTGCGACCCAAAGGTGCCAATGCCAACAGTGCCATTTCCTCCGCACTCTGGTTTGGTTGCAAGGACAAATGTGTGATAATTAGAAATCTCCCGAGACAGTTCCCTTTGATTTGTTGTTTGGTGATGACTCCAGTTCCTCCGCAGCCTCGCTTCTCCCAGGTTTGTCTGCTGGTTACCATGGTAACGCGGCTCGGCGCATCCTAGGAGCTAAATCAGCATTCTGCCTCATGCAGGCTGCCGGCGCAGAACTTCACTAAGAATTGAGCAGTAAGTTTCGAGGCTGAATGTAAAACCAAATGCTGAAAATATGATCGTACATTTGAAAGGGTGGAGGAACATTCCACAGAACAAGATCACAATCTCTGTGTCCTCAAGAAGAGAGAATGAGTATCTGATCTCCCATAGGCCTAGCCACAAGCTCTCTGGTCAGGGTGGGAGGGGGAGAGGAGGGAGCTGGCCCCCGGCTAATTCCAAGCTGCTTGTGACCCCAAGAAAGCCAAGCAACAGCTTAGCTCCTGGGAATTTCCTCTACGCAGAGCGTCCCACATACAAACTACTAGGCACACCCACCTTTTCCCATATCCTCTATATCCAAATAGTCACTGAATTTAAGAATAATAATAGGAAATTCATAGTAATAAGTGCATAAAATTCAGAGTGATAAATGCCTACATCAGGAAATAAGAAAGACCTCAAACAATCTAACTTTGCATCTCAAGGAACTAGAAAAAAAAAAGAACAAATGAAGCCCAAAGTTACTAGAAGGAAGGAACAAAGAGTAGAGTGAAAATAAATGAAATAGAGGCTAAAAAGACAATAGAAAAGATCAATGAAACTAAGAGCTGTTTTTTAAGCTAGCACAAAATTGACAAACTTTTAGCTAAACTCAGTAAGGAAAAAGAGGACTCTGATTTATTTATTAATAAAATCAGAAATGACAGAGACATTACAACACATACACAGAAATATAAAGATCATCAGAGACTCGTATGAGCAATTATATGCCAACAAATTGGATAACCTTAAAAAATGGATGAATTCCTAGAAGCCTACAACCTGCCAAGACTGAATCATAAGGAATAGGAAAGTTAAACAGACCAAATACTGGTAAGGAGACTGAATTAATCAAAAATCCCCTAACAAACCAATGTCTGGGATTGGATGGCTTCACTGGTGACTTCTACCAAACAGTTAAAGAATTAATACCAATCCTTCTCAAACTCTTCCAAAAAATAGAAGAGGAGGGAACATTTCCAAACTCAAATAATGAAGCCAGGATTAACTTGATACCAAAACCAGATAAGGATACTACAAGAAAAGAAAATACAGGCCAATATCTCTGATGAACAGAGACACAAAAATCTTCAACAAAATATTAGCAAACCAAAATCAACAGTATATTCAAAGAATCACACACTGTGATCAAGTGGGATTTATTTTGTGGATAGAGGAATGATTCAACATCTACAAATCAATCACTGTGATATACTACATTAACCACATGAAGGATAAAAAATCATGATCATCTCAAGAGATGCAGAAAAACATTGACAAAGTGTTAAAATTAGCCTTATTTGAAAAAGCTTTAGAAGAAAATTAAACTGGGTTAAAAATGATCAAGACTGACTTACTTTGTACTTTTCCCTACACATTTGTTTATAAATAGAAAAATTAAAACTCAGAAAGTATTGATTACTATATTTCCCATCTCCCTGGCAATGATGCCTAAAAATAGTTACAAATTCACATTTACTGATAGACTTGGCTAAACATTCAGTCAAAAAAGTCACAGAGATAACATGGTCATATAAATTATCCATGCAAATTATGAACTGCTTGCAAAATATATTTATTTTTTTCCTTTATCAAACCTATGCTAGGGACACCTGGGTGGTTCAGTTGGTTGAATATTAGACTCAGGTCATGGTCACACAGTCTGTGGGTTCAAGCCCCATGTGGGGCTCGGCACTGTCAGATTGGGATCTCTCTTTCCCTCTTTCTCTGCCCCTCCCCCACACACTGTCTCTAAATAAATAAAAATAAATAAATAAACTAAAAAAAAAAACCCTATGCCAGGTACATCTGGGTGGCTCAGTCACTAGCATCTGAGTATTGATTTCCAATCAGGTCATGATCCAGGGTGGTGAGATGGAGCCCAGTGTCCGGCTTGCACTGGGTTGAACCCTGCTTAAGATTCTCTCTCTCCCTCTCTCTCTGTCCCTCCTCTACTCGCTCCCTCTCTCACTCTCTCTAAAAAAAAAAATTGCCAATAACCTGAAAACCTCTATCAAAGGCCTTGTTAGGGATTCCTTGTTCTCTGTGAGGTTAAAGAGAAATGGATTAATGCAAAGCAAGCAATCTCATTAGAAGAACAACTCAAAATTCAGTCCGTATCATTTTTAGTAGCAAACACACCATTTTTAAGAACAAGACCTAATATTTGCCAAACAAATATCCGGATCTGAGATTCTAGTCAATCAAACACAAAACACATGCACTGATAAAAACCCAGTAATGTATAATACAGAGAACAGACATTCGTACTTATAACCAATAGACACTGTAAGTCACATTCAAAGCATGGAATCTCATTCTGGGATGCCACAAAAATTTCATAGTGTCAAGGGGAATTCTGCTTCTACTGAAGATGTGGAACAAGTGTTGGCCAACTTTTTCTACAAAAGGCTAGATAGTAAATAATTTTTGCTTTTCAGGCCATATGGTCTCTGTCACAATGACTCGATTTTTAGTCACAGAAAATATGTAAACAAAATGATCATGGCTGGGTTTCAATAAAACTATGTTTATGGAAACAGGCAATGGGTGGAATTTAGCCCACAAATCAAGGTTAGCCAACACCTCATATACAAAGTCACAAATGAATGTTATTCACACCCCAACGATGAGAGCAAGTTGAGTAATATGCAAAGAATACTCTTTTGAGGAATGCCTGGGCATCTGACTCTTGATTTTGGCTCAGGTCATGATCTCACAGTTCATGAGTTTGAGCCCTGCCTCGGGCTCCACACCGACAACACAGAACCTGCCTGGGATTCACTTTCTTGCTCTCGCTGCCCCTCCCCCACTCCTGCTCTCTCTGTCTCTCAAAAAATATTAAAAATTATATATCAGAAAGACAGCGAGACAAAAATCACTGGATAAACTAACCAACTAAAAGCCAGAGTGACAAGAAAAGCCAAGAATCATCGATCATTTCACCTCTGATAGAGCAGCCAGAAGAGGAAAAAACTACCATAGATGCAAATAAGAAAAAAAGCTACAAATTTAAAAAAATTCTGAGAGCCAAATAGGGTTGGTATACCAGGTTAGGGCCCCTGGGAGCCCCAGACACACAAAGTCTGTACTACTCATCAACTTTCTTACAGGCCAAAACCAAGTGTTCATGAGAAAAGAATGGAGCTGAAGCCAAAGAACGGAGAGAACTCTCGCTCTGTAACACAGACAGACACAGCTAGCCTAAGTCTGAGGGCGGAAAAGGGGCACAAGAGAAACCTTCCAGCACTTGGGACCCTGCATGAGCACAAGCCAGCAGCAGTGGGAGACTTCCTGCTTCTGATGGGTTTTTTTTTCTGTTTCTGATTCTTTTTAAATGCAGCAAAACATGAGGACTTCTCAATTTCATTCCAGTCCCATCTGTAAAAATTTATATGTAAATTTATCCTACCAAAAGCACATCTCCATCACAAGATGCGTCCAAAGAATTCAGATATTGAAAACCGCTGTAACAAAATTGCCAAATGAAAATCTGAAACCTGAAACCAGGGCGCCTGGGTGGCTCAGCTGGTTCAGCGGCTGACTTTGGCTCAGGTCACGATCTTGTGGGTTCGTGGTTTGTGAGTTTGAGCCCCGCATCAGGCTCTGTGCTGACAGCTCAGAGCCTGGAGCCTGCTTCGGATTCTGGGTCTCCCTCTCTCTCAGCCCCTCCCCCACTCATGCTCTGTTTCTCTCTGTCTCAATAATAAATAAAACATTAAAAAAATTTTTTAAGAAAATCGAAACCACTGTATTTGATTAGGTACTTTGGTTATGCTCTTGATTGGATGACTTTTCCAACTTCGTGTTTCTTAGGGTTGTTTTCAGTTATGAAAATTTACTAAAAAGCTGAAGTTTTGATGTTAGGTTTGTTGAATTCTTTGTTTAAAGATTTTTAACTGATTTTGAATAACACACGAAAGCCTTAGAGTGCTGATTTATAAAAATGTTTAATGTTATTGGGAAACACTTAGGTTGACTTAAAAGTCAATGTTTGAAGGTTTGAACACCTCCAGTCTGATTGATGATAGGCACAATAGAAAGAGAAACAGCTTCCTGACAGACTGGTGCCTTATTTCGCTTTGTGTGCATCAGCTTTGCTACAAAACTGTGTTATATTCTTACTTTTTGGATGATAAGTGTGGCTCTTCTCAAGTTCATTATTTTAATGTTGAACTTTGTTACTGAATCTTATAGTGTCACGGGCATCAAGGTCATTTGTATCACTTTCAACACAATGAAGTCACAGTAACTTTAATTTCATAAATGAGAGGAAAAAATGACTCACTATTGGAATTATTAATTTCTGTGTACAGTGTCGGAGGACACTCACAAAATATGGGTGTATATAACTGCCCAGCTTTCTGCTGATGGAGCCAACGTTGTGATAGTTATTGCTTCACTCTTGTACGTGCAGAGGAAAACTTGAAATTAAAAATGAGCACAATTAATTTCGAAGAAGACTCGTGTGATCTAAAGAAGAGTCATACATCACAGAGGAAATGTACCTTCTAGAGCTGCACATGTTTAATAATTGCCTTTGGGCAGACTTTTTTTTAATGTTGATTTATTTTTGAGAGACAGAGAGACAGAGTGTGAGCAGGGGAGGGGCAGAGAGGGAGGGAGACACAGAATCTGAAGGAGGCTCCAGGCTCTGAGCTGTCAGCGCAGAGCCCAACGTGGATCTCGAACTCACAAACTGTGAGATCATGACCTGAGACTAAGTCAGCCACTTAACCAACTGAGCCACCCAGGCGCCCCATGGGCAGAGTCTTTAAAAATGATGAACTTTTGAAGCAGTCACTGATGGTCCTTCAGTAAATTAGTGTTTCTGGTTTTGTTGTGGGTTTTTTTTTTTTCAGTTTTATTTATTTAAGTAATCTCTGACACCCAATGTGGGTCTTGAACTCACAATCCCAAGATCAAGAGTTGCATGTTCTTCCAACTGAGCTATTAAGGTGCCTGTGTTGTATCTGTGTATGTGGTTTTTTTAATAGACTTCACTTTTTAGCCATTTCAGGTTTCCAGCAAAATTGAGCAGAAGGTTCAGAGAGGTCTACTTAACACCTTTCAGCTTATTTTAAGGCAACCAACAGTAAATAATATTTCATTTATTATGAAATGCTAAATTAGATGGGGCAACAGGATGTTAGAAATTAACCAGGTCTACCTCAGGCAAACAGGTACATACTCTCCCAAAATTAATGAGATTGAAGTCACTTAGGGCAGACATTGAGAGCTGACTACACAAAAGCCACTCCCAGAACCCTTCTCTCTTTACTCTTTCAACCTCACTACTGGAACATTAGAGCACCTTTTCATGCTCCTTGTCCCTGTGGGCGGCGTCATGACCCAGTTCCCGCCAATGATTTGTAAGAGGATGCTACTGGGTGGGACTTTGGAGAAAGCTTCTTGGAACAGGCAGACTGGCATCCCTTTCAGCTCTTGGCCACTCAGCTTTACCCTTCCTATTTTCTTACATTCAAACATGATGGCTTGATGTCCAACAGACATCTTCCAACAGTTAAGAATGAGGAAAGATGGCAATAAAGATGCCTAAATGTTTGATTTAGGCATCCGTGCATGTCCATATTCAGGGTGAGCTGGTGGAGTCCAACTGCAGGGCCTCCCTGCTGAGCCTGTCACTCATGTCATCTGCCACTGACCCCTGGCACTTAGATCACCTGGATTCAGCCAGTGCTGATTTTCCATATAATCCAGGACAAGGCCAAGCCATATCACTGGAGGTGTCATCGCTGTGGTGATTTCCACCATTCTCTGCACCTTGGTCTTCCTCATTCGGTACATGTTCCACCACAAGGGCACCCACCACACCAATGAAGCAAAGGGAGCAGAGTCAGCAGAGAGCATGGATGCTGCCATCATGGACAACGACCCCAGTTTCACAGAGACCATTGATGAAAGCAAAAAGGAATGGCTCATCTGAGGGGTGGCTATTTGGCTGTGGGAGAGGGAGGGGCTAGCTATTAGGGAGGAGGGAATGGGACAAAAGTGCACCCTACTTTATACTCTTGGGCACATCCTTAAAATATCAGCACAAGTCGGGGAAGGCAAGCAACAGAAAATTCTGGAGACTGATCGCCACAAAAAGTACCTTTTAATATTTCTTTATAGCTGAGTTTCCCCTTCTATATCAAATCAAAATAATACAAAAAATG
The DNA here is from genome assembly GCA_004023845.1 of Helogale parvula. NCBI lineage: Eukaryota > Metazoa > Chordata > Mammalia > Carnivora > Herpestidae > Helogale > Helogale parvula. The sequence goes on along the minus strand of PJEM01007581.1, from coordinate 50,519 downwards.
CTTTTAGAGTTTAAGAAATGGTTGAAATTTGTAGGTAATACTGTCTTATTGTGTTGTGTGTGTTTAGAGGTGTTCTAAAAACCCATGGTAACAAGCTAAGTTTTCTACATTTTTAAGTGCCCTTAAAATGTGGGTATTTTTTTTTCTTGAGGAAAGCTGATGCCTCCAGCATTCTCTTCCTTTTGCATATAGTCGATTTTTAATGGGCTATTGTAGTAACTAGTTCATGTTCATATAGTCTTTCTTTTGGTGTCCTGTAAATCAGAAAAGGAAAGGAAGGGGCCAAGAACATCTATGGTTTGCCAGTTTTCAAAGAGACCTCCATCTATGCTGATTCTCTGAGCGTTCCCATCTGAAGCCTCGAAGGAAGTGAGGATATGGTACCTCTTGTGTAGCGACACAACCAGCACAGCAGAGAGAAGCGCTAAGAAGCAGGGGAAGTAGTTTCATATACTGGGATTGTTGGTTTTATTTTTCATCAAACTCTACAAGCTAATACTGTTCCATGGGCGTAGTCTTAGACCTCTTCACAATCTGTGACTGTCAGCCACAATGCAGTGGTGACCAGCTGTTTCAAAAGATTTTTTCCTCTGTTTTACCTACATCGTGTTAGGTTACATTGTGGGGGCGGGGGGGGGGGGCACTTTGGGGCGATTTAGAGCCAGATGCTATGATTTGTTTCCTCTGTTCCTTTTAGAGGTGTAGCAAGAGTGTGGACACTTTTTAGTGAATGCACAAAGTAGGTCGCTCTTCTTATTTTGTTTTAAATCTCTAGTTTTTAAGCCCTTGTGAAAAATTATATATATATATCTCTATATATATATAATTTAATAAACAAATCTGTTTAAATAAATAAATCATAAATCTCATAAACCCTAATAGGGTTTACTTCTTCACTGAAAAGCATCCAAATTCTTTCAACAAAAATGCCTAACACTCATTACACCTACAGAAGTGCTTCTCTCTCTATACCAGTCTCTGTGAACTCTAGCTAAGTTCCCTAAAATAGAATGGTGATGACTTATGACTGGTATATGTCAGATCTAAAGTGTCATTTGAATTCAATAATTTAAAAAAACAAACCATTACCAGGGTGCCGAGATGGCTTAGTCCACTGAGCATCCGACTCTTGATAGTGGGTCTGGTCATGATCTCGGGGGTTGGTTGGGTTGAGCCCTGCACTGAGCTCCATGCTGACAGCGTGAAGGCTGCTTGGGATTCTCGCTCCTTCTGGCCCCTCACCTCCCCCACCCTGCTCTCTCTCACATGTGTACATTCTCTCTCAATCTATCTCTCTCTCTCTCTTCCTCCCTCCCTCCCTCTCCTCCTCTCTCTCAAAATAAACAAATAAACATTTTTTAAAAGATTCTCTCTCTCCCTCTGCCCCTCCCCCCATTCATGTGCTCCCTATCTATATACTTTTTTTTAATTTTAAAAACACTACCAAGCAATCTTAATTTCTTTTCCAATTATTGAGTATTTTTTAAATGCTGCCTGATATTTAATCTTTATGCATATAAGTCATCACAACTGTATTGGAAACTGCTTGAAGGCAAATACAGGATCAGACCCTTTAGCTGACCTTATGAGATCTATCAATAATTAAATGGAAGCACTTTGCACATCCTTTTAATTTTTCTAATATCAGGAACTGTTCAAAATGTTTTCTTAAAGATTTATGTTTGAAGTGTTTTTAAAAGTTCTAAAAACTTTCTCTGATTCAACTTATCCCAAAAATTAGCCTGAAAAGTAAATTTCCTTCTTTCTTAGATTAGTTTTAGGTAAACTGAATTTTATATCCCTTAAATTATTTTAAGTTGATTGGCAAGAAGCCAGCTTTCAAAACTGCCTCAATTAGCCACCTGACTTAGTTATAAAAAAAAAGCAAAGAATTCACTTGAATCTCTCCCCCCCCCAAAAAAAAGCTATTTTTTACTTTTCGTAGAGTAGATCTGCTTTTAAATGAGAGGATGATTGTAAATCACTGTGAATTGCTCGTAGACTGTGTTATATTGTTCCCCAAGATGAACTTTAAAAGGCATCTTGTGATTTATGTATTTGTGATCCAAATAGAGACAGCCTTTTACTGTAGGAGCAATCTGAATCCCATTTTATGTGCTTAGTCGAATGCTAGGTGTATGACTGAAGCAGAGGAATGAAAACAGTCATCACAGGCCTCGGTGCTGGAATTTACCTGGTTCTGTAAGATCTAAGCATGGACCACTTAAATGGTCACACACTGCTCTGCTAGGATCCACCTGATAATTTCTCCGAGTGGATCAGTCTTTTCCCCCAACTACACTGGGTTGCCGGCAGGCAGGAGATGTGTCTTTGAAGATCATTTTCTATCTTCCCTGCATGACGTGCTCCTGGGCACATAGCTGAAATGGAATGAATACCACTGAAATGATTGCCTGACACCTCATAAATTGATAACTTTTGGGGGAGAGGAAGCCCTTCCAGTGATTACTAAAGGGAGAAGAATAGAGTGTCCTTGGTTCCCAGTATCTGTAAGCACATATTTAATAAGACAGCTTCTCAAGGGCATGTCTTTCCACTTTGAAAATCACTTGGAAAATATTTACCGCCTGTTCTTGGAATCAGTCTTGACTTGAAAGAAAATACCTATAAATTGTTTCAGAATTATTTCTTCTGAATTCTTCCTTTTCCTTATTGAATTCTTTTACTGCTAAAAAAAAAAAACTTCAATACAATAATCATGTACTAAATTAAGCAACCTTCCCCTTGACTTTAATGCCTCCCAGTGTGCCCTTCTAACTTCACTGGCTACTACAATTATTTGTTCCAGCCATATAACCAGAAATACAGTCCCTCCAGGTCATTCATGTTTTCCGGCTTCTGCTTGTCTGGCTGTTCTCTCTACCTGAACGTGTTCCTACAACCTTCACCTGTCCTGATTCTACTCCTCTGTGAAGACATCTTCCAAATGTTACATCCTCCATGGTCTTCGGAAAGGGATAGGAGCTCTTTCATCCTTAAACCTCCTTGGTCTTTTGTAAGGCTTCCTAGGGCTCTTGTTTGATTCTGCCATAGAAAATGATGAGATGTCCTTTACTCAGTTTCATCAGCCTATCATATGGAACCAGAAACCCCCATCTGTTCCAGGGTAATGGGCCTGGAATGGTGAGTTCTCTCCATGGTGGCACTGAACCCTCATCACAACCTGTATTACAATCCTCCTTTTACAGATGGCTTAAAGCTATGCACAGGGTGGGGACTCAGATTTGGGCTGACACATGGGGTGGCTGACAGTCCTGATTTGTCTGGCGTGAGGAATTTCCCAAGAGGCTGGACTTTCAGCACTAAAATTCAGACAGTCCTAAGCAAAATGGGATGGACAGTTGCTCTACTCACAGAAGCTGTGTTCTCCCATGAACACCATCAGGGTAGGCCTTACAACCTGAGTCCCAGAGGTGGGAGAAAGTGGCTATTGTGGTCCAACAGGCAGGAGCATCCCCTCCCCCACTCCCATCCCAGCCTGCCCCAGTCATGGACAGAGCCTGGTCACAGTGAGCTGCTGTCAGGAAGGGAAGCCCAGATGGGGGTGTGGCTGGAGGAAGTCTCCCCAACATCTAAGCTCCCCAACTCCTCCCCCAAGCTTAAGTTGGTTTCTCTCAGAGGCCTATCTGCCAAGCTTCAAGGACTCTGATGGGTTACTGGGTTCTAGGTAGATACCTGCAGTCTCACCCGCTAAAGAGAGAAACACAACAAAATGCAGGTCCTTGCAGAGTTGCAAGAAGATGCTGGAGAAATACATTTTACACAAACACTTGTTATACCCAGTCACTCAATCGCTTCAGACACATCCAGGGAAAGCCTAACTCATCTGGAAACTCCAACTGCTCCAGAAGTATTGACAGACCTAATACTGACAAGTCTGTACACTAGACAGGTGCAACCAGCACCCATTTGGCCTAAATGAGTCATCCAACGCTACCTGTCCTGAAGCGTCCCAGATAGCCAGGTTGTGCAGAAGCAGGCCAGACTGACATTTCCTGAAGCTTCAAGTCTAGGGAAGTTCCCCATGGTTTATTTGGGTCTGATTATGATGTTGTCCCTCAGGCTCAAATGTCCCCAATCCTGTCTGCTCATTAGAATCATTTGTGAAGGCGCACCTGGGTGCCTCAGTTGGTTAAAGCATCCAAATTTGGCTCAGGTGATGATCTCACAGCTGGTGAGTTCGAATCCCACATTGGGCTCTGCGCTGGCAGCCTAGAGCCTGCTTCATTTTCTCTCTCTCCCTCTCTTTCTCGCTCTCTCTGCCCCTCCCTTACTGACATTCTGTCTTTCTCTCAAAAAAATTTTTTTTTAATTTTTTTAAGGAGTCACTTATGAAAATTTTAAGCCTATGGACAACCTGACCTTTTCCCAGGCCAATTAAATCAGAAGGTCCAGAGCACTGCACAGGTGAATGTAACATGCAGACAGGGTTCAAAGCCATTGCTCTAGTTCAGTGACTCTTAGTGTTCCCTCCCCAGGCTGCCATCACCAGCAGTTTGTTTCGATGCTAACAGGCAAAATTATGCTATAATATAAAACAAATTCTGTGTTTCCCTTGGTTCTCATTACAATAACAGAAGTGTCTCCATCCACGGGAAAATGACCCAAGGGGCAGAGTTTGGGCAAGAAAGATTTAATAAACTATCAGAAGATGTTTAACATAGAGGGGTACCTGGGTGGCTCAGTCAGTTAAGTGTGTGACTTTAGCTTAGGTCATGATCATGAGGTTCAGGAGATCGAGCCCCAAGTCAGGCTGTGCGCTGGAGACTGCTTCAGATTCTGTGCCTCCCTCTGTCTCTGCCCCTCCCCTGCTCATGCTCTGTCTCTCGCTCTCCCAAAAATAAATAAAAACATTTAAAAAAAAACATAGAAACATGGCTCTGTGATACTTAAGCCACAGATTTCCTCTACCTATCTCCATTTTCCTTCATTGAATCCACCTCTGTCTTTCTTGGTACGCAAGCATTTTCCCTAAATTTGAAAGTGTACTGAATGAGCACTCCCATGTCTCAGAGTCAGCCTCCCACCATGATCTGGAGAGCTGCCTCTCAGAGAGGGGTTTCAACACCCTATCCTTAGATGCTTTTATCTCACAATCTAAGTCTTGCTAGAGCTACCCAGTCTTCAGTTAGGTAACAGCCTCCGATTTATACTTGTTAATTTGGACTCACAACGTTGGCAAAAAATGTCAGGATGTTGTTTTGTTCATTTCAAATAGTTTATAGAAAAAATTTATTGGAACAGATACTTTGAAAATGTTGTGGTCTGGATTTTCTAACATTTACTTTTTAAAATTATCTTAATCATAGTAATTACTTTTCTAATGTAAGTGGCAGTTTAAAGTGTTGGACAGGAAGATGTAATTTAATGAAGGGCATCTTTCTCCACATTGACATGGATGTTAAATCTTTTTTTTTTTTTAAGATTCTAATGTGGTCTAATTACTTTAATTTAAAATTCTGGGTATGCATGTTTTATTCATGACTTTCTAGATGATTGAGAAAGTTTTTGCAGCTCCTTTGAAACTCTAACTTTGGAAATATAACAAATAATGAAGCCATCATATTTTCAAAATGCTCAGATAGAGGAGACTTTTGAAAGACAGAGTAATTGTGAATCAAAGCCTAATCAGCTGCTGCGAAATGAGTTTTTAATTATGCCTTTTCCCCTGATATGCTGGAGTTCAGCAAGGTTAGGGGAATGACCTCACACATATCTCCTCTGAAAGGGCAGAATGGTTTTTCTTTTGCAGCACATCACCTTGAATATTCAGAAACCAAGTTGTTCTGCTTCCCTTGAAAATACTTCTCAGAAACAATTTTTCACACTAACCCTCGGTTACTCTCACATACACAAAAGGAAAAGTGTCACTCATTTTTCTCTTACTAAAATGCATTATCTTTGCATGGACGTAATGGCTTCTGAGTCACAATACTCACCTACTCCCACTAAAAAATTCACATTTTCCAAAGTCGTTTGTAAGTTTATTAAAGAGGATATGAGAAAGGGAGCTCAAAGCATAAATCCTTAGATTTCAGAGTTCTGGATCAAACTAACTGGTTTTATTTCAGGGTCGGAAGAATACAGATTTTTCAACCCAGAGAAGTGTGGGTTTGCACAAGGAAGCTCTCTGGACAATCAGTCCCTGAGGTCTCTTGAAGTCAAGTTCAACTCAAATTCCCATTGTTAGCAAATGGTAATCTGCTTGAGTTGAGAGTGGAAGAGACATGATGTACACAACTTCCCAAACCTCCAGCCTCCAGTGTAGATATTTACACCTAGATTCTAATTTCTGGTAACTAACTAAAACTGAGAGGCCAGGGCTAAACATTTACCGTTCCCTAAGAATCCTAAGAATGTGAGTACACCACCACATGTCCAAAGCAAAAGACTTGATATCAGTTCCATTGCCAGTTTTTCCCTAGGATGGGGGGGGGGGGGGGGGGGGGGGGGG